>AWOL01S0073416.1:6337-18666 GCA_000715115.1 Nicotiana otophora | reverse complement strand
GTACCCAAAATCACGGTGACTCTCGGAATGCTCCAATTCGCCTAGCACAATATCCCGATCCCCGTTCTTACAACGGAGCTCTACCACACGGNTCCTCTTCCCCTGAAAAATACTATTAAACAACCTAGTCAACCACTCCAAACCTGCTCTCCCCACACACTTCCAAAATTCCACCGGAATCTCGTCTGGACCGGTCGCTCTGCCCCTACTCATCTTACGCATAGCTTCCACGACCTCCTCAACCTCGATACACCTGCAGTACCCAAAATCACGGTGACTCTCGGAATGCTCCAATTCGCCTAGCACAATATCCCGATCCCCGTTCTTACAACGGAGCTCTACCACACGGTCTAGAGTAAGAAAAAAGAGTGACAGTCCTAAATGCCCTGTAGCCTCATGCTTATAAGTGTGGTGCACAACATACCTATAAACAAGACTCTACTAGATACGGCTTGTAGACACCCTAGGACAGAGCTGCTCTGATACCACTTTTTTCATGATCCAACCGATGGGCCGCGACGGGCACCCAGTACGTTACTCGACCGAGTACCAACATAACGTATCTTTCCTATCATTCCATCATAGGCAACTGAACCGTTGTAAATCATGATTGAATAAACTTATACATATGACATACTGGCCTATAAGACCAAAACGATCACTCGTACACTGAACATAGGCCGACAAGGCCATACAGTCTTACATATACATGACATATGTCTACAAGCCTCTAAGATTACATAATTGTCATAAAGATCGGGATAGAGCCCCGCCATACCAAACAATACACATCTAAATCATACTGACCAAACAAGCAACTTCGGAGCAAATGGAGTGCACCAATATCTTCTCTGAGCTGATCGCCTACTTGGAGGACTCTCGACCTATCTATCGAGACCCGCAGGCATGAAATGCAGCGTCCCCAGGCAAAAGGGACGTCAGTACAAATAATGTACCGAGTATGTAAGGAATGAAAATCAGTAAATAATAGACATGAGAGAAACATGGAGTAAAAGACTCGACATCTACGTCTGTATAGCTCTGTGAATCATTTCATTTTTAGAATGTCATGCATATGCGTATAAATTTCATACCAGGCATAGGTATATGCATTCATAACATCATCGAGCCTCTGAGGGCATCCCATTATATCATCTCAGCCACTATGGGCAAATCATCAATGTATACCAGCTGATCAGGTGGTGGTGTGTATATAACGCCGTAACCGTTTCCCATATCCCATATACATACACAAACACACACACACACACACATATATATATATATATATGTGTGTGTGTGTGTGTGTGTGTATAACGTCGTCTGGTCATGGGTCAATGTACATGTATAAATGAATGCAATGCATAAGAAATACATCAATAAAATCTCTTGGAATGTCAAAAGACCATTATGCCTCTAATTAATATCATGAATTAAACTTTTTCAACTTACTTATTTTTCTGAGGCCCATGAACAGACGATAGAATAATAAGACATATGGGAATTCAAGAATATAGGAATCTCTAATACTTCTAGGAATAGAGTTATTTATGAAAGTTGTGCATTTGCTCGTTTCGTTCGTGTCGTATAGATCATGAAACAAATGAAATAAGGGATAGCCTTAACATACCTTAACCGATTATCTTAGAATTTGCAATTCACGCTTTACAGAATCAACAACCCACGTTATCTAATTATGGTATGGAATTGTTTTTCTCTTTGAAGTATTCACGTCCGGCCACTCTCTATAAGAGATTCCCTTTGATTTTTAATGCACACTTGAATTAATTTGAAGAAACTCACGTTAAGCCTTTAGAAACTCACATTTAAGTCTTTAAAGACTAATAATCAGATAGCATCTAACATTTTTTCGAAACTCATAGTAATATGGCATCTCATGTTTAAGTCTTTAGTGGGTGTGACCCAGTTAGTAGATGAGTAAGACACTTAATCCTCTAACTTTTCCACCTATGTAAGACTTAATAGTCACTTTAAGAGTGATAGAGGATGTTGCCACGTAATTGTGGGGTTAAGACGCCCAAAATCTTTAATTATCCAAAGAATTTAGTTAATCTCCCACTAAAAATCATTAATTACCCAATTATCCATATAATTCCCTAATTAATTAGGTAATATCCCATTACCCAATAATTAAGAATTATCTAAACTTACTTGAAATACTACTCACTTTTAACATACTTTGTACACTTTACTATCATGGCCATGTGGTACCTTGTATGGTACTAGTTCATAAATCCCGGGTATTTTAACTCAGACCATATTTTATCTCAAAATGACAACTTCGACGTACAATACTACAGGGTGTAACATCGTCGTAATAAAATACAACAGAGCGTAACATCGTCATAATAAATTACTGCAGAGTGTAACATCATCGTAATCAATTACTGCGGAGTGTAACATCATCATAATAACTTACTGCAGAGCACCACATCGGCATAATAACGCAAGGCGTAACATGGGGTGTTCGGTTTTGGTTCGGAAGAGTTTTGGAGTGAAATGTGACACATGGTCTCTAAGTTGGAGGCATAAGTGGAAAGAGCTGACCATAGTGTGAATCTTTTGTAGACGCTGCCAGAATGGAGTTTTGATGGTTCCGATAGCACAGTATGGTGATTTTGGTCCTAGGACCATGTGTGGATGTTGATTTGGAGGTCCGTAGGTCGTTTCAGCTTGAATTGGCGAAAGTTAGAAAGTTGAAGGTTTAGAAGGTTCAGAAGTTTATTCGGGAGTTGACTTTGTAGATATTCGGATCGAATTTCAATTTTTGAAGTTGATATAGATTCGCCATTTTATTTATGACTTGTGTGCAAAATTTGATGTCAATCGGAGCTATTTTGGTATGAATCTGCATTAGTTTTGGAAGTCGAAGGTTCTTAGTTACAGTAGGCTTGAATTGGGTAACGATTCGTTGAATCAATGTTGTTTGATATGATTTTTGGCATAGAGTAGGTCCGTCATGTCTTTTGCAACTTGTTGGTATGTTCGTACGGGGTATCAGGTGCCACGGGTGTGATTTGGATTGAATCCAAAACAATTTTAGACTTAGGTGATTGCTGAACCTTTGTAGTGACTGGTGCAATCGCACCTGCGCACTTTGGGTCACAAGTGCGGCGCCGCAGAAGCGGACTCGCTCATGCAAGAAGAGAATCGTAGAAGCGGAAAGGGCTAATGTTCCCTGAGGTCAAAAAAATGGTGACCGACCGTAGGCGTAGGCGCATGATCAGTGTGCAGAAGCATAATTCTCTCATCTTAGTGGGAACCACACCTGCGATTGATTTTTTGCAGGTGCTACAGTAAGCCCGTAGATGCAAAATTGCTGGGCAGAAAATGGCTTAGGTTGAGGGTTTCATCTCATTTTCATTTTGGACCTAGAGAGCTCGGTTTGTTGCAATTTTCTTAGAGATATTCAAGGAAGTCATTGGGGTAAGTGATTCTAACTCTAGTTTTGCTATGTTACATGAATCCATCATTATTTTGTCATCAAATTAGTGATTTGAACTGGAAATTTTGGAGGAAATTGTGAAAACTTTTTAGACTAAATTTTGGTGATTTGGAAGGCGATTTGAAGCCCGATTTGATAATATGGTTGGACTCGTTAACAAATGGATGTTTGGGTTTTGTAATTTTTGTTGGGTTTCGAGATACGAGCCCGGTGTTGACGTTTTGAGTTGAATTTTTGAGTCCCTTTAAAGATCGTAAATTTATTGTTCGGAACAACTTCCTCTAATTTATATTTATTGTATGAAGCTGTTATGGCTAGATTAGCATTTGGAGTTGGATAATCGAGGGAAAGTCTTACTAGTGGATTGAGTTAGCGTGATTTGAGGTAAGTGTCTTGCCTAACTTTGTGCGTGGGAATTACCCCTTAGGATTGGTATTGTTTGTGTTAATTGTGATATGTGGAAGCCGTGTACGCAAGGTGACGAGTGTGTACCGGGCTAAATGTGTTAATTGACCGGCTCTAGCTATGTAGATTCCTTTCATGCCTTTAATTGACTTACCATAATATGTTATATTCATCATCATTAGTCTACCTTCACATGATTTACTTGTCTTATCTCTTACTTTTTAATTGCCTTTACAGGCTTAGTTGCGATATTGCTTTCACTATTCCTTATTTATAATTTATCCGTTGAGTTCCTTACTTGATGTTGTTTTTTCTTGGAATATCTTATTGTTGAAATTGGTATTGAGTTATAAAGGTAGTGATTCACATTGAGACAAAGTTGTGAAGTTTTGAAATACCGTTCTTGTTGAGTTATTCACTTTTGGTTGAAATTGTTGAGACTATTGTATATATTGTGGTTGAGCCATTGGCTACTTGTTGTTGAAACACTATTATTGTTGACTTCTTTGGCAAGTTGTTATATAAAGCACTTGAGGTGCAATTTGTGCTACGTTGTGATATTGATACGCATGTGGTGGTATAAGGATTGGGGTTAAAACGCATGCGGTGAGATAAGGTGGGCTTGATACGCGTGCTGCTAGTAGGGGAACTACATGAAGCCACGCGATGTGATAAGGTGGGCTAAAATGTGTGAAGCTATTTCGGGAAAATGATTTTAAAAGAGAAGGCAGGATATCAGTATCTAGCTGGGGATAGGGTAACCAAAAATGTTGGATGGATTGTTAGCGTTAGATGACATTCCGAAGGATATTGCGAATGTGCTAATAGATCTCTTTGTGCGACCCCCCAGATGGTGCACTCTAAAATAGTACAGCTAGATATGAGTACTGCAAAGACAGGGACTGGAAGCCTTGGAGGGATAAATATTACCTTAGTATGGCTCCCGTCCCCAGTAGAGAGAGAATGTTAGGCAACCTGAAGAGCCAGTGGATGGAGCAAGGGGAACTAAAAGTAAACGAATGTCTTGTTCAAGTTTTCATATTAAAGTGATAGATATAAATGTTGGCAGGAAAAAAGAAGAGAGTTAATGAAGCATTACGAGTAAGATGTGATACATGGATGACAACGGTAGATCAAAAAGATGACAGTATTACATAGTCTATAGTCAAGTGAAGGAAAAGATGAGAGGTGACAGACCTTGATAAAACAAAAGAGTATAGGCCATAATGTTATATCCTCATTTCGAGAAATAAGTTTATGACTCCAACGTGATTACGAAAAGGAAATATTATACCCCAAAGTAATAAGAAATCAACATGGATTGATGAATAAGATAAACTAAACATGAACTAGGGACTGAATAATAGTCGGCATCATGAGAATTTCAGATTTCGTTCCGGCGATAATGGAGTGGACAACAGAAGAAGATTCATGAGAAATTCATATAATGGACATTCAGGAAGGCTCTTCCCTAAAGAAATCAATGTGAGCAATGTTAAGCTTAATAGGCTGTATGTGCCAGTTATACTATGTGTCACCCTCGCAAATAAGGAATTTTGTTATCCTTGGTATAGACGGATTTATGCAAGGCGAGTAAGGGTCATCAATGATGTGAAAAGACGCCCAAGATGAAGAGGTAAAACATCTATAGGTAGATCCTCTTGGCTCCAACTCTTACTACTCCCCTAAAGGGGGGAATATGGTGTGATGTGACTAAAACAGTCAAAGAAACTCGTACAAGCATTCATCTATCACCGTTAGAGAAGGAGGAGTATATCATGTTTCTAAAAGAATATGAGGATATTTTTGCATGGTCTTACAATGACATGACTGGGTTAAGCACATCCATAGTAGCTCACAAGCTTCCTACCAACCATATGTGTCCACTAGTCAAACAGAAGCTCCGAAATTCAAGCCAGATATGAGCCTGAAGATAAAGGAGGAGGTTACCAAGCAAATCAAAGCCAAGTTCCTTCGAGTGGTCGAGTACCAGACTTGTCTAACCAATATTTTGTCGGTTCCGAAGAAGGATAGGAAGGTTAGGGTATGTGTTGACTATCAAGATTTGAAGAGAGCAAGCCCTAAGGATGATATCACATTTCCTATCATACACACACTAATCGACAACTGTGCCAAGCATGAACTCCAATCCTTTGTGGATTTCTTCGCAAGATATGACCAGATTTGGATGGACGAAGAGGACACCGAAAAGATATCCTTCATCACACCATGGGGGATATATTGTTACAAAATGATGCCATTCAGTTCGAAGTGCCATGACGACTCTTTTCCATGACATGATACACAAGGAAATAGAAGTGTACATGGATGATGTTATCATCAAATGTAAGATAAGTACAGATCACATAGCAGACCTAAGGAAGTTTTTCGATTGGCTTCGAAAATACAATTTGAAGTTAAATCTTGCAAAATGTGCCTTCAGAGTCCCGGTTGGGAAGTTGTTGGGTTTCATTGTCAGTCGCCGTGACATTGAGCTGGACCCGTCAATAATCAGAGTTATTTAGGATTTTCCACCGCCAAAAAATAAGAAGGATGTGATGAGTTTTCTAGGACGCCTTAATTATATCAGCCATTGTATATCGTAACTAACGGTGACATGTGAGTCGATCTTCAAGATGTTGACGGAAGATGTTGCGACGAGCTAGATCAAAGAATGTAAAAAGGCTTTCGACAAAATCAAGGAGTACATGTCTAAGTCGCCCCTGTTGGTTACGATAGAGCCAGACAGACCTCTGCCGATGTGTTTATCTGTGTTGGATGGAGCCATTGGTTGCGTCATGAGGCAACATGATACAACTTGGAGAAAAGAGCAGGCGATATATTATCTAAATAAGAAGTTCACACTTTACAAGGCCCGATACTCTTTGTTGGAGCACAAATGTTGTGCTTCGACATGGATATCCCAAAAGTTAAGACATTATTTTTGAGCATACACTACATATCTCATATCAAGGATGGATCCAATAAAATACATCTTTCAGAAAACCATGCCTATGGGTAAGTTAGCAAAGTGGAAAATTGTTCTAAATGAGTTCAACATCATCTATGTAACTCATAAGGTGGTCAAGGGTCAAGCATTAGCCAATCATGTCGCAGAGAATCCCGTAGTCGGAGAATATGAAGCATTAGATTGCTCGAAGGAATACACGTCGGAACTTGCGGACCTCACATGAACGGTTTTATTCTGGCCAAGAAGATATTAAGGGCAGGGTATTTCTGGATGACAATGGAGACAGACTACATCAAATATGTTCAAAAGTGCCACCAATGGCAGGTATATGCTGATACAAGTGTCGCCCAACGAACTCAATGCAACGAGATAACCCCTGGCCTTTATCTCCCTGGGGCATGGTTGTCATCCGACCAATTGAACCCGCTGCTTCAAATAGACACAGGTTCATTTTGGTGACTATAGATTACTTCACAAAATTGGGTTGAAGCTGCTTCCTTTAAGGCTGTGACTAAGAAGGTCGTAGTAGCACTACAAGAAAAGTGCTAATTATATGAGGTTTTCACCTGGGGATTTTATTCGCAGATAATACCTGCGGATTTTCATGGGAAATATTAGAATTCCTAAATTTAAAATATTTTACATTCGATAAATATTTTCCTAGGAAAATCCATAGGTAACCTTGGCGGCATTATGCGCCAAAATATTACCTGGAAAATTACCCGCGGAAACTATCGGCAAGTATATTTCCGTAGGAAAATCCGCAGGTAAGAAAATAAAGAAAATGAAACAAAATCCCATGTTAATCCGAAGGAAAATCCCTAGGTAACTCTACATGCGACTTTAGTTGGGTATACTTTCTTGGGGATTTATCTGGTGATTTACTTATTTGGAAAATTATCTAGGGATATTATTGCTGCAGATTTAGCTGAAGAATTTTTCTTGGAGATTTATCTAGGGATTATTTTAGCTGGGTAATTACCTGGGGATATTAGTGCTACTAATGTAGTTAGGGATATTTTCTTGGGGATTTACTTGTGAATTTTCTTACCTTGGAAATTATTACCTAGAGATTTGGTTGATGTGAATTTAGTTATAATTTTATTTCTTGGGATTTACTTATTTAGTAAACTTATATGGGGATTATATTATTGTAGTTTTTTCTAGAAATATATTCTTGATAATATACCTTGGGATTTACCTACAAATATGTTTACCTAGGAAATTAACTAGAGATTATTTGTGTGATTTTAAAAGAAATTTGTTTCTTGAGAATTTACTTGAGTATTTCATTATAAGGTTTTGATTGGATATTTGTTCTTAGGATTTAGATAGAAATTTTATTGTTGTTGTTTTAATTGGATATATAATATTTGAGAATTTACCTGAGGATTTTATAACTACATATTTAAGTTGAAATTCTTTAAATATTGTTAAAATATTATTTTAATTTCTAAGAAGATGTTACTTTTTAATTTAAATATTATATTTTTCTGAAAGTTTCAAAAACTTGATATGTTAAAAATATCCATATGAATTAATTTTATCTATTATAATTATCGATTTATGTGTAGGTAAATGTATATTGTTGATCCTATATAAAATTTAATGATGTATATATGTTTGAATCGAACATTATAAGTCATTAAGCATAACATAGTCGATTATTTTTTTTTTTTAGCAAATTCAATAACAAAATAATTATCACAATGTAAATTATTGTAAGAATTAAAAATTTAATATGGTTGATATAACAAACATAATAAAGCTAAGATACGACTATATTTGACATATTGCAACTAATATTATCAGAAAATATACTAAATGTAACTAAATGTTTTAGAATTAAGTGGTTCTAGTAACTATGGAATGGTAAAGGAAGAATGCGATAAAAATGAGAAAGGGATGAGATTGCACTCATTCAAATCCTACAGTTATGCTATGATTCCAGAACATTATGCAAACACGATGTCAAGGAGAGTAAGTAAGGGTTCCTACCTGAGATGTTATTGATGAATAAGGAGCAAGTGCGAGAGGTAAGTTAAGACAAAGGAAACAACCCAAGAAAGATTACGCAGAATATTGATATGAGAATGGGAAAACGAGTAGTCAGTAGTTGATCCAGGAAGAGCCTAGTTATGGCTAGATTAGAGGATACAAACAAATCAACAGATTGTGCAAGATGAACATAGTGAACCCCAACATGGGGAATTCAGTCTCGCAGATAATGATATCGTGACCCTCGAGAAATATTCAGATAGGAGTTGGGGTAGTTAAAGGTATCGTATGAGTGTTACGGGAATTAAAGAGAATGCCACTGGGAAAACAGTCAAAATATTAGTTCAGAAGCAACCCTACAAGAACAGGGGCGTGGAAATAAGTAACTACGAATAGTTATAGGCGGGGAAGAACATCAAAACTTCTGTAGAGTATTCAATGTAATAAGCTCGCAAATTTACTAGGGTCAGAGGGTCTCCTTAAGTACTACAATGAAAGACTAGATGAAGAGGTAAGGAAGAAGGCTTCAACCGAAGCTTAGTGACTTAAAGAGGTAATGATCTTATAACAACAGTTTCACAAACAACATTGTATACACTCCATAAGAACGTGGCACCTATCGTGGCTAACGAGCGGGAAGTGAAACCAAAAGTAATGGTCGAAATCATATGAGTTGCACAAAAAGCTAAGATGGGAACAAGATAAGCTAAGTATGCACGCAACAAGGGGCAGGAAGACTAGTAAAAGTAATAGCTTGTGTTTAAAGAAAGTTGAGAAGGAATGAAAGGAATTATTCGATCATTGATCCAGAGTTAGTTATGCTACGAACACACTTAATATTTCGGAGTATTATTCATGCAGCATGTATGTTGGCAATCATACAATCGTAGAAGACTTCGGTATAAGTTAAAAGAAAGAATTGAGTCTAGGTCATAGACAAGGGATTGAACTATTAAAAGATTGTACCATGGATATTCCATAGCGTCCATGAAAGGCTAAAGTAATAACTAATACTAGGAGCCATAGATCGGAAGATAGCTTACACCTATGTGAAGGCTGATCAGACGGAAGAGGAAACTAAAGAGTTTAATCAACTAAATAAATTAGGAGTCTGATTATTGGACCCAAAATATTTCAGGAATCGTGATTGATAACATAGAAGAATCACCCTTAATATCAGAGGTACAAGAGAGATAGTACAACTATATTCTATAACGACTCTACGAGAAAGCCAGTTAGAAGAGTACCATCCTCGTAAGAAGTCAGTATGAAGCTCCCACCGGATTGTGTGTGAACCAGAGATGCAGGTATTATAATAGAGCTTCAAGTTATTGATGACAATTATACCTATGTGTAAGGGAGGTCATAAAGGAGATAGAAGATATGATGCGATATTTTAAGGCAAAGGTAAACAACATATGAAATAATCAAATGCAGAAGGTTGTGAATAGTTCATACTTCGGATAGAAGGCTTGAAGCGCGGGGATTCAGTATCCAGGAATGACAGTAGCGCCGTTAGTAGCATGTCTTCCAGCCTATGGTTTCTAGGTATCGAGAAGTATAATTAAGAAAGTAAAGAGGAGTTAGAGACGATGTGATGTCTCGCTTGANTCAAACGCAGAAGGTTGTGAATAGTTCATACTTCGGATAGAAGGCTTGAAGCGCGGGGATTCAGTATCCAGGAATGACAGTAGCGCCGTTAGTAGCATGTCTTCCAGCCTATGGTTTCTAGGTATCGAGAAGTATAATTAAGAAAGTAAAGAGGAGTTAGAGATGATGTAATGTCTAGTTTGATGTTCTAAAATAACACAAGGAAAGTCTATGGTGAAAGCAAGTTGAAGGAAGGTTGCAAGCTAAATTATGATAAAGCGACAAGGTTTTAGGAAGACAGTAGTAAGGATAAGAAAGGACGAGTGAGGAGCTGACGAGAATGTGTAAGTCCTTGGGATTAAGCCCATAAAAACAAGAGAGCTGATGGATTCTCTAAGTTATGGAAAGCTCAGTATAGCCTGAATGAACTCAAAAGAGTCTAAGACTAGTAGCATTAGAAGAGATGGAATGCTGCCCCGGTAGTAAAATGAAGGTGTAATTGTGATAGATGATGAATGATGTGTTCGATTATCCACGTAAGGTAAATCACATTGGGATTCTATGAAATACTATTATGGAAATATAGCATTGTATCGCCCCCAGGTGGATCAGCAAAATCACTTCAAATGATCCTCAATGCAACGTGAGCCATAGTGATTACGTAAAAGGTTTCAAGTTATCAGTGGTAGAGTGTAGATCAATATTGATGTGAATCAACAATGGATGGATATGGGTTTCAAAATATGAGATGAGAGTAAGACATCATTCTTAAGATGGACAATAATGAGGAAGCATTAAAGGACTTAGATTTATACATATATGATAAGCAGCGAAAGAGTAACCTGGAGTTTGGTAGCAGACCTCACTAATGATAAATCGAAGTAAGAGTTATGGTATAGTATAACCTACCTAGATGCAGTTAAGTCATACGAATGGATAACCGGGTCTATGAAATAATATATAACAATATTTGTAAGTTCAACAAAGTATCGAGCGAAGAACTTCATTGTACTTATAGATGCCCAGAGGGACATCTTATTAAGCTTTGTATATGTTCACAAAATGAGGCCTAGGGATTGGCTAAAACCTGGAGGAAAAAGGAGGGAAGAGTCACATAGGCGCACTTACAAAGTCAGAGTCGTACAGGCTGCACGAAAAAAAAATAGATAGCAACAGTTACAAGATTGGAATGATTCCGACCACGAGTCGTGGTGGTAGAAGGAAACCTAAGATGGGGAATGCCCTGGCGTTTTGGATTCATTCAGAGAATAGTTTCCTAGATGGCAAAAGGAGCACTAAAGTATTTGTAAGAGCTATGGGTTATGAGAATGATACGTGCATCGGTCAACATTCAAGGACGAATGTTCCAAGGGGGAATGATGTTACACTCCGCATTTTTGTACGTTAAAATTTTGTCGTAAGTTAATCAACGTAAGTTCATAAATGAGATTATTTTGGGATTATAAGTATTGTGCTACTTCAAACAAGTGATAAGTAAATTCGTGAAGGAAAGAGGGTAAGCAAATTGAAGAAAAACAAATTTTGTCGAAGTTTGGCATTTTGGGATAAAATACGGTCAAAGCTACAATACCCCGTATTTATGGACTAGTGCCATACAAGGTACCACATTACCATGATAGCAAGATTTATAAAGTGTGTTAAAAGTGAGTAGTATTATAAGTAATTTGAGATAATTCCTANATAAGCAGCGAAAGAGTAACCTGGAGTTTGGTAGCAGACCTCACTAATGATAAATCGAAGTAAGAGTTATGGTATAGTATAACCTACCTAGATGCATTTAAGTCATACAAATGGATAACTGGGTCTATGAAATAAGATATAACAATATTTGTAAGTTCAACAAAGTATCGAGCGAAGAACTTCATTGTACTTATAGAT
>AWOL01S0073415.1:13446-24489 GCA_000715115.1 Nicotiana otophora | reverse complement strand
TTGTGAGAGCGGGTTGCACGCTGCAACAGAATTGATGGAAATGATAATTGGTTATGACTGCTGAGTTGGCTTAAATGATTATGAATGAGTTACCTGATTTATTTCTACTATTTGTTGTTGTTACTAATATTGCATACAGGTGATGTAAGTGACCCGCCTTAGCCTTGTCACTACTTCGTCGAAGTTAGGCTCAGCACTTACTAGTACATGGGGTCGGTTGTACTGATACTACACATTGCACTTCTTTTGCAGATTTTGGAGTTGGTCCCAGCGGCGTACCAGACTTGCTCGGATTTCAGCTACCAGAGGAGACTTGAGGTATAACTGCATGACGTCCGCAGTTCTGAAGTCCCGGTATATTTTACTTTAGCGGTGTGTTTATTTCCAGACAGCTTTATTTTATTTAGACCTTTATTTTTATTTATTCTAGAAGCTCGTGCACTTGTGACACCAATTCTGGGATGGTATTTAGACACCGTTGCATTTATGGATTATTTCACTATATTTCAAACTTTGCTTCCGCTTTTGTTTCCTTGATTATTAATAATGTAAAGATTATTTAAAAATTGGTTAATATTATTCTAACGTTGGCTTGTCTAGCAAGTTAAATGTTAGGCGCCATCACGGTCCGAAGGTGTGAATTTCGGGTCCTGACAGCATGAGAATAAAAAATACTTTTCTATGCCTACATATCAAGTATGCATGTCTAATGCAATGCAGCACATTGATGAACTCATGTACTCACACTCTCAGAGTACTCAATCACTCAGTACTGTATATGACCAATCCAGCCCAGAGAAGATCCATCCCATATATATATACATAATAAGTGACATTCAATCACACAGTATTGTACAAGGCCAATCCAGCCGAGGGAACTCTATCCCAAATATAATAAATGATTCGATCAAGATCCATGCCCATGGAAGTCCATCCCAAAAATATAAAATCAGTATAAGCAGTTTAAGATGCTTTGTCTCGCCCTGCCCGTCTAGGGTCGGGGTAAAGTTGCATATATCTCACCATCCCCAGACCCTACTTGTGAGAATACACTGGGTCTTGTTGTTGTAGTGTAAGATGCTTTGTCTCGCCCTGCCCGTCTAGGGTCGGGGTAAAGTTGCATATATCTCACCATCCCCAGACCCTACTTGTGAGAATACACTGGGTCTTGTTGTTGTAGTGTAAGATGCTTTGTCTCGCCCTGCCCGTCTAGGGTCGGGGTAAAGTTGCATATATCTCACCATCCCCAGACCCTACTTGTGAGAATACACTGGGTCTTGTTGTTGTAGTGTAAGATGCTTTGTCTCGCCCTGCCCGTCTAGGGTCGGGGTAAAGTTGCATATATCTCACCATCCCCAGACCCTACTTGTGAGAATACACTGGGTCTTGTTGTTGTAGTGTAAGATGCTTTGTCTCGCCCTGCCCGTCTAGGGTCGGGGTAAAGTTGCATATATCTCACCATCCCCAGACCCTACTTGTGAGAATACACTGGGTCTTGTTGTTGTAGTGTAAGATGCTTTGTCTCGCCCTGCCCGTCTAGGGTCGGGGTAAAGTTGCATATATCTCACCATCCCCAGACCCTACTTGTGAGAATACACTGGGTCTTGTTGTTGTAGTGTAAGATGCTTTGTCTATTAAATTTTAATGAACCAGAAACAAGGGGACGAGATATCCAAAATCTCATAAAAACTTCACGAAAACACCAAGATCTCTTGTATATTCGTCGAGTTTGAAGAATTTGTCTATCCGTAGCAATTTGATTAAGCTACAGTTGCTAAGCCTAATTTTTGGCTAAAACATTGTCAATAATTGTTAACAATGGTATATGTGCGTCAATTTTCAGTCATAAATCAAGCGGAATTGTCATGTCCCAAACTATCCCTAGACGTGACTAATACCCAACACATGTCATCCGGTAGAAGAATCAAATTTTCATACATTAAGCATTAACTTATATTATTTAATAATTTAAATACGTGTCCAAACAGGTCGATAATTAATTATGAATTATTAATATCTCGAAATACATATTTTAAACTCTTGCCCAATTCTCACATTGGACCATAAAGCATCTAAAGAATTACATAAAGGCTTAGAGTTATGTGCACAAATCCCAATTGAAATAAATATAAATAAATAAAGACTCTATGGGTGGGTCATCTCAACAATTGGATCAATTCTAGGTTCGTCATCAACTGTTAGCTTTATCGTCAGCAACAATATTTGCATGAACATGCAAGTAAGGAGTAAGTTATACGTAATAAATAACTAGTAAGATCCTTGATCTGCCAGTTTAAATATTCATGGAACAAGTGTTAGAAAATACAAAAATATAATGAGCACAAATATAATATACATAAATATTATATCACCATATAATACTCAGTAAGTTCCAAACAAATATTCAACTACAACACTATTTATCTCAACATAATTTATACTAAGGACTTGTCATAGCGGCAATGAAGGAAATTAACCAAATACCTCAACGAGCCCACGACAGCATACACAATGCTCTAAATCTACTACAGCAGTATACATAATGTCCCAAATATATTACGGAATCGAAGAAATAATTTCTAACAACTCAACATCATGAAACGAAGTCACACCACACCACACAAAAAATCATGTAGTAAGTGATTTTATATTCTTACCAAATTAATACACTATATAGGGTAAAATATGCTATGCTAAGTGGCCGCTTAAGAGAGTGACACGTAGAGCCTAATGCGGGGGACAGTTAAAACCCAAGGCAACTGTCCCGTTTGTCACTGGAAAGGATGACACTCGCAAAGATGCAATAAATACCCTCCACCCGGTAGCATTTAATGGAAACTATTCCACAACCCATTACAGAAAAATTGTTATTTATGCTCACCGTTACACCTTCTTCAATGACCCTCATAATTGACATTATAGAAGGATATGATCCTAGGACCTTGTTTCCTAGGTGCAGCTATAAATAGTGAGCTTTGTTATCATTGTAAAGGACACGAATTTTCAGGCAAACCTATTCTACAATCGATTCAAAGCTTTATACAATTTAATCTTCTTACTTCTTGGATTTCATTGCTGCTGTGCATGGAAACCCTGCTCCCGGAATTACTGTTTCTGCTATTTTATCTTCACTTCAAGGCTAAGTATTGCGTATTACTTCAATTATTTTATTATTTCAAGATCAAATTAATTTACTTATCTAGAGACCACGTATAAATTTAACTGTACCTTGTTTACGGGTAAACAGTTTGGCGCCCAATGTGGGGCCTAGACAACCTTGTAATTAAGTTGATCCTTGCCTCTTTTACTAACGTGTTTTGATTATTTGTCCTAGCAAAAAGCATAGCAAATGGCAGATAACAGTGTTAATAACACACACAATCTTGAGGCCTAAGGAGATCAGCCTCATCACGAGGATTCAGTCAGTGACACCCGCAATGAGGAAAAGGATGCAACACCGGTCCACGACAAGAGGTACTCACGACATGTTCGGGAGGCGACTCTTGATGATGCTGAAGAGGAGCAAGTTGTTTAAGCGGTAAGGGTCCTGCAAGAGCAGTAGACGGCCATTCAAGGCCATCTCACGCAGCTAGATAAGGTTATGAAGGAGTTGAGGTAGGCATTGTCGGGGGCTTCCAATAGTGCGAATGGACGAGGTCCAGTTCCTCCCGATACTCCCGCAAATCAGGCAATGCAAAGGGTTGATAACAATACCCCGAGGGGCGAGGTTGGATACGATGAGGCTGGGGGGAGCGGATTTCACCCCAACAACGAGAACGGTCCCTTTAAGAGCGAACTCTTACGGTTTATGAGGGAAGTGAATGCCCGCATGGACCAAATCCTGGGCGAACCACTGGTGCTGAAAGGGCAAGACTCAAAGAAGTATACTCAGTTGTCGTACAAACCAAGCGCGGCTCCACAATTAATCCCGAAGCATTTTAAAATGCCCGACGTGCCAAAGTATGATGGAACCTCAGACCCACAGGAGCATATTACCACCTATACAATGACGGTGAAGGGGAATGATTTAGCTCCACAAGATATCCAATCTGTTTTGCTGAAAATATTCGGAGAGACTGTCACAAGGGGAGCCTTCACTTGGTATTTGCTGTTAACCAAGCATTTCATAGATTCCTTTGATATTCTCACAGACTCTTTTATTAAGCCCCATGCCGAGGCTAGAAAGGTGCAGGACCGAAAGGCTGACATGTTTAGAATTGCACAAAGAGAATCAGAGTTGCTATGGGAGTTCGTCACCCGGTTCCAAAAGTAGAGGATGTTGCTCCCAGGTGTTCCGGATGAATGGGCGGCTGAAGCATTCACCAAGGATCTGAATCTGTGAAGTTCAGACGCTTACCGAAAACTGAAGGAAAGCTTTCTTGAGTTCCAAGTGATGACTTGGGTGAATGTACACAATCGGTACGAGTCTAAGATAAGGATCGAAAATGATCAGATTGGTTTCCCGTCTTCGGCAAAAGGACGGAAGAAGAATAAAGAAACATCAAAAGATGATTTCGACACAAATAGACGGTCTTCAAGGGGCCTTTTTTGCCCTACAAACAGGATGAATGATGGGACATAGGTTTTCGATCGACAGATAGGTTCGTTATCGATAAAAGAACTGACTGCGATTGAAACAACAGATAATTGCTGGACAAACAAGTATCGGGTATGCAGGATCCTTCTCACCCCAGACTATCAAAATACAAATTCAACATCACTGTAGTGGTGTTAGTTTCAGCTATGAGAAACATCAAAGAAGCACGGTTCACGGAGCCGATGAGGTTTGATCCCAACCAGAGAGATCCCAATTTGTAGTGTGAGTACCACAAGACGAATGGCCATCGGACTGGGAACTGCCGACATATACAGGAAGAAGTGGTGACACTATTGAAGAATGGGCATCTCAGAGAATTCTTAAGTGACCGTGCCAAGAACAACTACTGTCGCAACCGTGATAACGCGGAACCCTCAAAAATAGGAGAAGATCCCCCGCGCCAGATGATCAACTTGATCGTCGGGGGAACGCGATCAACGGGGTCACCTTCTCAGCAACAAAGAAGATGAAGATATCAATAACCCATAGCAAGAGAATCCTGGAAGTCGCTGAAGACGACAACACTTTCACGGATGAGGACGCAGACGGATTATTGCTATCGCACAATGATGCATTGGTAATATCTTTAAATGTACTAGATTTTAAAATCAAATGCATTCTAGCGGATCCAATAAGTTCAGCCAATATCATACAATGGAGGGTATTGGAGAATACATTAGATCGATAAAGGATATGTACGATGGAGCTAAGACTTGGGTCAGGAATGCGGGAGGTGACTTAAAGCTTTTTCCGGTAATTATGGGGTTGCACCAAGGATTTGTGCTTAGCCCGTTTTTACTTTCCCTGCGATGGATGCTCTAACACACCATATTCAAGGGGAGGTGCCATGGTGTATATTGTTCGCTGATGATATAGTTCTGATTGATGAGATGCAAGGCGGCGTTAATGAGAGACTGGAGGTTTGGAGGCAGGCCTGTACTCCAAAGGTTTCAAGTTGAGTACGACTAAGACGAAATATCTAGAGTGTAAGTTCAGCAGCGTGACGGGGGAAGCAAACAGGGTAGTGAGGGTCGACTCACAAGTCATCCCCAAGATAGAAAGTTTGAAGTACCTAGGGTCAATTATCCAGGGAGATGGGGAAATCGACAAGGATTTCACGCATCGTATTGGGGTGGGGTGGATGAAATGACAGTTAGCATCTGGAGTCTTGTGTGACAAGAAGGTGCCACCGAAACTCAAAGGTAAGTTCTACAGAGCGGTGGTTAGACCGGCTATGTTTTATGGGGTTGAGTGTTGGCTAGTGAAGAATTCATATATCCAGAAGATGAAAGTAGTCGAAATGAGGATGTTGAGATGGATGTGCGGGCATACTTAACTGGATAAGATAAGGAATGAAGATATTTTGTAGATGGTGGGCGTTGTTCCCGTGGATGACAAGATGCGGGAAGCGATGTTTAGGTGGTTCGGGCACGTGCGGAGGAGTAGCATAGATGCCCCGGTTAGGAGGTGCGAGTGGTTGGCTTTGGCAGGTACGAGAAAAGGTAGAGGGTGGTCTAAGAAGTATTGGGGCGAGGTGATCAGGCAAGACATGGCGCGACTTCAGATTTACGAGGACATTGTTCTTAATAGGAATGTGTGGTAGTCGAGCATTAGGGCTGTAGGCTAGGGGGTAGTGAAGAGTTTTTTCCTCTTTGTAACGAGTAGTCTGATAGAGTTTTGTCTAGGTCTGTTAGTAGTCTGTGTTGTGCTCACATTATTTTGTTGTTTTGCATAGTTTTGTGTTATTGCCCTTTCACTTATTTGTTGTCTCTAATGATATTGTTATTACCTTTCTGGCTTCTTTTGTTGTTACATACCTTTTATTTTGTTTCTTTTATGATATTATTGTCTCTTCTATTGAGCCGAGGGTCTCCCGAAAATAGTCTCTCTACCCTTCCGGGGTACTGGTAATGTCTGCATTCACTCTACCCTCCCCAGACCCCACTAGTGAGATTTTACTGGGTATGTTGTTGTAATTGGAGGGTATTGGAGCAAGCCAACTCACCGAAAGCATCACCAAAAGAGTGATGAAGATGACTCTTTTTGAAGTGGTGGACGGTGATATGGGATATAATATTATTTTTGGAAGACCATGGTTACACGAGATGAGGGTTGTATAATCAACGTAGCACCAGTTCTTGAAATTCCCACCGCCCGAAGGAATCAAACAGATAAGGGAAGGAGTACACGACATAGAAAGTATAGGAACCGGTGCCCGCTCCTGAATTGAATGAAGTTAGCCAGGGGGGAGAAGTGTTGAAATGTTATCAGATGTCGAGGTATTTTCAGGTATCAGAAGAGACGGATGCAACCACAGCAGAAGAGCTCGAATAAGTTGCATTGTTTGAAAAGTTCTTGGAAAGGAAATTCCACTTGGGGACCGGACTGCATCCTCAGCTCAGATCTGGCTTTATTGAATTTTTAAAATATAACACTGATTATTTTGCGAGGTCGCATACAGACATGACAGGTATCTCGATTGAAGTGGTCCTACACAAGCTAAGCTTGTATCCCAACATCCCTCCGGTAAGACAAAAGAAACGCCCTATTGCGGATGCCAGGAATAAATTCATCAAAGAAGAGGTCCTCGCCTACTTGATATCGGTTTGATCTGAGAGGTAAAATATCTATACTGGCTAGCTAATGTAGTAGTAGTTCCTAAGAAGAACAATAAATTCCGCATGTGTATAGATTATAAGGATTTAAATAAGACCTGCTCAAAAGTTTAATTCCCACTACTAAACACCGATCAAATGATTGATGCGACGGCCGTGAACACGTTAATGAGTTTGCTCGATGCTTATTTTGGGTACAACCTAATTAAGATGAACCCGGAAGATCAGGAAAAGATTTAGTTCATAACGCATTTCAGCACATATTGCTATAATGTGATGTCCTTAGGGCTAAATAATGCTGGAGGCACTTGCCAACTGCTCGTAAACAAGATGTTTGAAAAACATATAGGAAAAACACTAGAAGTTTATATAGACGATATGTTTGTTAAGTCCTTGAATGCAGGTGATCATCTTAAACATTTGTAAGAAACTTTTGATATCTTAAGGAAGCCTAACCCCGAGAAATGCGCGTTTAGGGTCAGTTCCGACAAATTCTTAGAATTTCTAGTATCATAAAGGGGGATCGAGGTGAATCCCGATAAGATCAAAGCCATCGAGGACATCCCGAACCAGCTGTCAAGCGTGAAAGAAGTTCAAACTCTCACAGTGAGATTGGCCGCTTTGAGCATGTTTATTTCCCGGTCATCATATAAGTGCCACCATTTGTTCGCGTTGATGTCCTTATTGCCTCTGGGGGCCTGCGTTTCATGCACGCAGGTGCAAGTAGCAGGCTGACGGCCCCCTTATTAAGATCCTTTCTCAGCAAGAATTGGTGTGCTCTATTTGATCCGAAGCAGTATTGGGTTTTGGTATGATACTTTTGTATACATATATGGGTATCACAGGGCCAAGTCCCGTCCTTTATGCAGTTGTACACTCTATTAGAGGTTTGTAGATAGTCATGTATAGTTGGATAGTATGTGGCCTTGTCGGCTTGCCCTACCGTATTCCCTATATATATATATATGTCTTTTGGGGATGTTTGCTCGCATATGTTATTCACATGATTCAGTAGTGTATTGCCAGACGTTATGCATGACCTACACTTATTTCATGTTTATATCTTAGACATATGCTTAGGGGTGTTCGATGGGTAGGACTCGGGCACTCCTCATGGCCCATCGATTTGGGTTGTAACACCATATCTTTCACCAAAATCACCAAAACATAAGGGTATATCAGAAAAACTATGGTTTGTTTTCCCAAACCTTTCAACAACAGAGAAGATATAGTCTGAATCAAATAATGGCAACACGGATATAATAAAATAATGACAGTGATAATTCATAGGACTTCCATAATCGGCTCATAGACAGTACATGAATTTAGGCTTGTTTTTTAGTTTAACAATTTACACTCAATGCTGATAAATGTGCCAAGTACAACTAGCATGAGGAATGTCAAATCTCTATGCCTACATGTCAAATATGCATGTCAAATGTAATGCATCACCCTCAATAACTCAGCAATCTGAATCACTCAACACACTCCGTCACTCAACACTCTGAATCACTCGGCACTTTACGATACTTGCGCTCACTACTAGTATGTTAGACTCCGGAGGCGGATCCAAGTGCTAATATAAAGCCAATATGGCCTACTTTGGCGTGTAGCATAATCCATAATAATAAATAAGCCAATAAGGTCTGCTACGGTGTACATCCCAATCCATAATAATAATAATAATAATAATAATAATAATAATAATAATAATAATAATAATAATAATAATAATATTAATAATAACAATAATAATAGATATAAAGCGAATATGGCCTACTGCGGTGTGCAGTCCGATTCCATAAATAGCCAATAAGGCCTGATGTGGCGTGCAACCTGATCTATAATAGTAATAATAGATATAAAGTAATTATGGCCTGCTGTGTAACGACCCGGCCGGTCGTTTCGGGAGTTATATCCTTGTTTCCCCCATTTTTGTTTCCTTTATTCTCTTAAACTATATTATGATATACCGAGTTAGTTGGTTCAGGCGCGGAGTGGTTTCGAGTGGAATGAGACACTTAGTCTCTTATTTAGAACCTTAAGTTGGAAAAGTCAACCGGATGTTGACCTATGCGTAAACTATCTTGGATTTGAATTCTGATAGTTCCGTTAGCTCCGTTAGGTGATTTTGGACTTAGGAGTACGTCCGGAATGTGATTTGGAGGTCCGTGGTAGAATTAGGCTTGAATTGGCGAAATTGAAAATTTGGCGATTTTTGGTCAGCAGTGAAATATTTGATATCGGGGTCGAAATGGAATTCCGGAAGTGGGAATGGGTTTGTAGCATAATTTGTGACGTGTGTATAACATTTGAGGTCATTCGTACATGGTTTGTTTGGTTTCGGCATCGGTTGACGAATTTGGAAATTTAGAAGTTCTTAGGCTTGAATCCGAGGGTAATTTAGTGATTTGATATTGTTTTGAGTGATTCGAAGGTTCGACTAAGTTTGTATGTTGATATATGATTTGTTGGTATTTTTGGTTGAGGTCCTGATGGCCTTGAGGTGATTCCGGGTGGTTAATGAATTTGTCAAAGTTGGAAAATGCAGCCGAAGTTGCTGCTACTGGTATTTTCGCACCTACGGAAGGAGGAGTCGCAGGTGCGAGGTCGCTGGTATGCAAGGGGAGTCCGCAGATATGGAAAATACGGCGCTGGGCAGGCTTCGCAAAATAGGAAGTAAATGCGCAGGTTCGCTACCGCAAGCGCGAGAATTAGAAGCACAAATGCGAAAAATGAGAGGCCAAGGCTAGAGCGCAGGCGCGGAGGATTTGGACGCACCTGCGAGCCCGCAGGTGAGAGACCTGGGCGCAGGTGCGGTGGCTGAGAGTTAAGTGATTGTCACAGGTGCAAGGATTTTTGACCGCAGGTGCGATCCCGCTGGCGCGTGGAATAGGCCGCATGTGCGAAAATCTGGGCAGAATGTATAGATAGCACTACGCGAATTTTGGTTCATTTCCACCATTTTCAAGTCGGTGTTTGGAGCTTTTGGAGTGATTTTTGAAAGGTGATTCAAGGGCTATCAGTGAGGTAAGTTGCTTGAGCCCTAATACTTGTATACATGGTGATTTTGCGTTGTTTAATCATTATAATTAGTGAAAATAAGGGGTTAGGGCTTGGAATTTTTAAGAGTTTAATGTAAGGATTTGAAGGACCAAAAGATGTCGGATTTTGATGAATTTGGTATGGTTAGACTCAGATTTCGAGATGTGGGCCCGGGGATCGGGTTTGAGCTAATTTCGGGTTTTGGTCTAATTTGATAGTTTTTCTTGTGTAATTCATTCCATTAGTGTATACTAATGGTATTGTACTAATTGTAAATAGATTTGGAGAATTTGGAGGCCGAGTCCAGAGACAAGAGCATTGCGGGGTAGAGATTCGATCGGTTTGAGGTAAGTAACGATTGTAAATCTAGTCATGAGGGTACGAAACCTCGGATTTGGTATTATTCTACTATTTTTAGTGACGCACATGCTAGGTGACGGGTGTGTGGGCGTGCACTGTTAGGGATTATGACTTGGTCCATCCCGTAGCAACTGTAAAGTTGCATACTTCATTAAAACGATATGATACTTATATGTTTTAGAAAGAGTTTCTGTAAATTGGGCTGAATGCCATGTTTGGGCCTTGTGCCAGTGTTGTTTGGACCCTTAGGGGGCTTTTCTTACTATCTTCTCATTATTTTTGATTGAAATCTATACTCAGTCATGTTTATACTTGTTTACCGCATAACTTAGTTTTATGACTCTATTTTGATACATATACATCTTTTGGGCCGAATGCCCTGTTTTGCTGAAATGCCCGAGTGGCTTGAGAGGTTTATGACTGAGT
>AWOL01S0073413.1:8589-23841 GCA_000715115.1 Nicotiana otophora | reverse complement strand
GATGAATTTTAATGAAGTTATACAATTAATTTGGATAGATTTGAGCTGTCCGGAGGTCAATTCAAGCAATAAGGCTATTTTGAAATATCGGCCTAACTTCAAAAAGGAGAGTGTCTTGCTTAAACTCGAGTGGGGGAATTACCCCTTAGGCATCGAGTCTTATGTGCCATTTGTGTAATTGAAAACCATATACGCGAGGTGACGAGTACATACTTGGTTTATATGTGCAAATTTTATTGAGTTAAAGTCTAGAGCATATTGTGTAGTAAATCGAATAACTGTTGGCATGTATTTAATCATCTACTTGTCGTGCCTAAATCCTTGTTGTTGACTCTGTTGTTACATGACAATGTGATGCGATTGTTATTTGATTATTATGAAATTTCGTGAATTTTCTGTTTGATAATTATTGGAACTTAATTTCATTTTGGATTTTTTCCTCTGCAAATAATTAATTAAATGAGCTTAAGAAGAGGTGTTTATATAATTATTAAAAATTTGATCTTTATGAAGACTTTGCTTTATGTTGAGTAATTTCTATCTCTATTTGATTATTTTTGGGTGTTGTACACATTGTGTGGAGCATTTGGCTATTTGTTGTAAAATTAATTGACTTGGTTGTAGCTTTGGAATTTGGTTGTGGCCATTGGAAAAAATTGTGATATGAATTGATTTTTGTTATGTTGATGTGATAATTTTTCGTGTAAATTATTGTGTTGTGTGAGTTGTTATTTTGGGGAGATAAGGGTGGCATTTCACCGTTGATATTATATGGTTATAAGGGTGGCATTTCACTGTTATTATGTTTGTTGGAATATTGTTTGGCCGGAGCGATAAGGGTGGCAATAGGAGAGATAAGGGTGGCTATTGATATTGTATGGGCAGAGCGATAAGGCTGGTTATATGAGTGATAAGGGTGGCAATAGGAGCGATAAGGATGGCTATTGTCAGGGACGATATGTTATGATGTGGGGTTGTGGTGATGATGATTTTTTTTATGTGATGTTGTGATTTTTTTTGTGTTTATTTTATACCTCGTGCAAATTATTTTATTTTTGGTAAATTGATAACAATCAGATTTTGTTGAAATTGAGAGCATGTGGCTATGGCCAGGCGAATTATAAAATAAAATGTGAGCACGAGGTGCCGTGAGTAAATAATGAGGATATTTAGCACGTGAATTGTCCGTGCAGTTGAAATATAAAACGTGGGCACGAGGTGCTGTGATGAGATGATAATGATATTTGGCACGTAAGTTGTCTGTGTAGTTGTGATATGAAATGAGGGCACGAGGTGCCAGAAAAATATGATGATTTAATTCTAGGCATGAGGTGCCGTGGAAACATGAAAAAAATGGGCTGCGACACGTGCTTATGAGAAATATGAAAATGGGCTGAGACCCGTATTTTTATGATTTTGAAATGAAGTGTCACATGGTGACTTTTTAATTGAAAGGATTATAATCAAAATATTTATTTAGAAGGATTTTTATTTAGAAAGTATTATATGAAAGATATTTATTTGAGAAAATTATATTTGAAAATATTTATTGAAAGAATTATATTTAAAAAATAATTATTTAAGAAAATTATATTTGTAAAAGAATTATTTGGAAGAATTATATGTGAAAGACATTTATTTGAAGTACTTGATTAAATTGGGTATAATTGTAATTATTAATTGTTGAGCGATATTAATGGTATTCTTGTTGTCTGCTGTGTATATCACTAGTTGTTTCATCTTGCTATGTTGTTATTTATTTCCTATTATCTTGTATATTATATTGCACAAGTTATTATACTAGTGAGTGTCTTGACTGTACCTCGTCTCTACTCCATTGAGGTTAGTCTTGATACTTACTGGGTACCGACCGTGGCGTACTCATACTGCACTTCGGCACATTTTTTGCAGAGCCAGGTATTGAAGATAACAGACTTGAGCAGAGTTAAAGCGAGATCGTAAGAATTCAAGGTAGAGTTGCTTGGTCGTCGCAGTCCCTTGGAGTCCTTTCATTTCTTTGTATCGTTAACTTGTAATCAAACAGGATTGTATATTCGATACTCGTGATCATTCTATGTATTCAGTTAGAGTTCGTGACTCAGTACTACCAGTCTTGGGAGGTTATATATAGTAATTATTTCCGCTATTAGTTTTGATTATTTATTTAATTAAAAAAAAATGGCTTCAAAATTGCAATGGAAATCGGCTTACCTAATCTTAGAGACTAGGTGCCATCACGACTCCTGTGGTAAAATTTTGGGTCGTGACACTAAATTTCCCCTTGAAATAATTGTAGGGTGATGGAAATTTTTATTGAGAAATTGGGCTATCCTCTATATATTATTTGGTTTTGCTTTATTATTGAATTATGAATACTTTTAAATTGATTTTGCATTAATGCTCTTTCATCAAGTAGTGTAATTCTTTTATTGTCCGTTTCTGATTCACTGGTGAGGGTTGTAATCTAAAAGTATGGCACTATATCTTTCTATATGCATTGAAGGTTACCTAAAAAAAACACAACTAAAAAAGAGTTCGCTATAGGATTCATAATGGATCCAACTTTGAGAGGGTAAGTATAGTTAGTTTATAGTTTAATGTAAGTTTTATTCTTCCTTAGATTCGTTATGGTATATTGGTGGAAAATAAATTCACCACGTGGACCAATGTCATGTTGACAGGTGGCATGGGAGTTGAAGCAATAAAGAAGAACGATGTGTAGAAAAGATATGAGTAATACCCATGAGATTGTCTACGAATCTTCTGTGCCTGTGCCTGTTAGCTGAAAAAGAGAAAATAGGTATGGAGCTGATAATTAAGGACATTGGAAGTCATAGGAATTGAAAGATCATTAATAGCCATGAATATGAAAAGAAATCAGTTGAATCATTGATAATGCGCGATTGGCTAGTATCACTTCAACCTTTGCAAACCACCCACACAATGGATAATAATTACTAGTAATGGACCGAAATTAAATAGGCAAGCGGTTATGAATTGTACTACAAGTCCTATTTTCCATATCTTGTATTCCCATAGAGAAAACTACAAAGCAATACTATCAAATTGTAATTATTTTTGTTATTCTCTAACACTAGAAGATCTTGTTTTCTTTTTCTATTGGAAGAAAGCAACAATCATCAATAAGATTTCTATTATCTTATTCTCTAAGTATTATTATTATTATTATTATTATTATTATTATTATTATTATTAGAAAAAGTGAAGTAAAATTGGTTGTTAGAAACCCAAAATATTTTTTTTTATTTGCTTTGACCTCAAAAACTTTTTTTTGGTTAAATAAATTGGTTTTGTTAGCAACAAAAACAAACAACTACAATAACAAATTCAGCTTAATTTCATACGTGCGGTATGGGAAGGGTAGTGTCTACGCAGCCTTATCCCTACCCTATAAAGGCTAATTGGTTATGTTACCGAAAAATCTAATACTTTTTTTGCTTTTCATTTACATACTTTGTCTTTAGCAACAAATTATGTTTGGAACTAATCAAATTACTCAGCAGGGGATGGACCAGGAGGCTCTCCTCTACGCAACTCACCCATGCATTCTGCAATGTATTCACGAGAATACTCACCAGTTAGATCCGCTAATCATAACACTGGGTAGCAAAATGATGAACAATCAAGTTTACAAGATGACTTGAAATAATTTATTGCACATCGGATTGGTAAAACTTTACGTGCTTTGATAGGAGGATTGCCAAGTGTTGTTTAGACTCCACTACCAGTTAAAATTCCAATTTAGGGCTTGAAAACTCTGGAAGCGGAGAAATTCCAAATAGGTATGGAGCTCGAGGTTCAGGTACGCCAAATAATTCTAATTTATAAACTTTAGTTCTAAACTTATTTTCAATATCATCATATTTTTGTCGTAACTACTTTTCCATTAGTGACCATTTTGCATAAACATGAGTTATCAGGAAGATTAGCTAAGTGGGCAATAGATCTTAATGAATATGATATTGTTTATCTGCCACGAATTACCATAAAGTCACATGTACTAGCAAATTTTGTGGCAGATTTTAGTTCAAGTTTACTTCCTGAAGCTGAAAATGAGGTACAGGCGTCTAACAAGTTTAATCTAGGGACTTGGACTCTAGACATCGATGGATCCTCAAATGTAAAGGGGGCATGTTTGGGTATTATCTTAATATCATCGTCAAGGGAGAATATTAGACAAGCGTGTAACGACCCGACCGATCATTTTGAGCAATTATATTTTGTTCGGAGGTTTGAGGTCACAAATAGCTTCACATGGTATATTATGACTTGTGCACATCGTTGGTTTTGATTTTCGAGTGGTTGAGGATTGATTTGGATGAATGATTCTCATTTTAGAAGCTTTAAGTTTAGAGCAATCTACGCTAAATGCCCATACAACTTAAATTTATTACCCTTCTTTATCTATTTTTAAAATAATTATGAAACATTCTCACCCCACTCAAATTTATTACTCGTCCACCAAAATTCTAGTCCTTAAGTCACAAAAGACTCCTAAAGTAAAACTGACAAACATTACTAGTTATTCTTCGGTTAATCAACCAAAAAATATAACTTTCTTTAAATTCTAATTTTTTTGCAAGATTGTTGCTTCTGAAAATTAGCGAAATTTTTTCTTTATTTCTCTCCCTCTTTCTTTCGGTTTCAGTTTTACATTCAGTGTTGAATTATCTACTAATTTATTTAGTATTTGAATTAGCTGAGCACATAATTCAATTATGGCAAAATTTCAAACAAAAAAAAAAAGAAAGACTTTAAACTCCATGAGTAAATTTCATAGATGAATTTTCATGTGTGTTTTGAAGTGTTTTATTGTTGGTGTTTTATGATGTGTAGATTGGGGTGCTAATGATGACTTATGGAGATTTAATTATGACAAAAATTAATCTGCCATTGGAGGACTTTAAAGCATGAAACTCATAAATTGAGTTTGTTATGTTTGTGGTTATTTTGATCCGATTCTGATTAGGGTATGTTCGAAATGTTAATTAGAGGATGTGGCTTCATTCTGAGTCAATTTGATGGATATTTTAAAGTAGATTTTTAAAATTTGGGCTGAAATTGAGTTGAACTAGCAAAAATGATAGATTTGCATTGTATACCAAAATATTATATTTTATATCGTATTGGTACAATAATTAATTCAAGAGTATATAATAAATTACAACAGTATACTACTAATATTTTTGAAGGAATGAACCAATCCTCTACATAACAAAATAACAAACTATATACCATTTTTGTATATAATTTTCAATTGAATAGTGTATAATGTATTGCATTGAACTGGTGAAGAAGAATTTGTACTGTATACCAAAAAGATATACTATATATCATTTTGGTATAAAGTTCATTCCAACGATACACTGTTATAGTATACTATAAAAGTAACAGTTTACTACTACAATTTGGTCCTTTTAGAATTTTTTAAAATGTTCATTGAATTCTTTTTTACACTTTTCAATACAGTTCTCATATTTTTTCAAATTCTTTTAAACGAAAATATTTAGTTTGAAATTTTTGATTGAAGGTTTGCGGGTAAAGTTTGAGTCAACTTGGTGGAGATTTTAGAGTATATTTTTAAAATCTGGGTTGAAATTGAGTTGAACTAGCAAAGAAAATAGATTTGTACTATATACCAAAATATTATATTGTATACCGTATTTGTATCAAGAGTATATAATTAATTACAACATTATATTACTATTTTTTTTGAAGGAATGAATCAATCCTCTATATACTAAAATAACATAATATATAATATTTAATTTAATAGTGTATAATTTATTGCGTTGAACTGGCGAAAAAGAATTTGTACTGTATACCTAAATAATATACCATATATTATTTTGGTATACAATTCATTCTAGTGATATACTACTACAGTATACTATATAATTGGGACGACTAAATAGGTCATTTTGAGTAACAACCCTTATTTCCGTGTTTCAGGACCCCTATTAGCTTCATTTGATAGTTTTTGATTTACATGCGAAAATCGGGTTTTTTTCGGAAAGTTTTTACATAAAATATAATTTTTGGCTTTAAAAACAACTTACATAGACTACGGTCAATATTTTATGTAAACGATCCCATATCGGTATTTTGATAATTCCGGTAAGTCCGTATTATGATATTGGACTTGGACGTATGATCGGAATTGAATTCGAAGGTCCCTAGATTGATTTGACTTGTTTTGCCGAAAGTTAGCAATTTGAAAGTTTGAAAATTTCTTAGGTTTGACCGTAGGTTGACTTTATGGCTATCGAATTCTGATTTTGGTTTTGGGACTTGAAATAGGTCCGTTATGCTATTTAAAACTTGTTTGCAAAATTTGGTGCGATTCGGTGTTGGCACATTTTTTATATTCTTCTAGGAGCCAAGCAGTGTGGAGAAAATTATGGAAATTGATGAGCATATTGGTTTCCTTTTGACTCTTCTTTCTGCTTGATGGAGGACATATTATGCAAATTGCCACTCCTTCACTGAATCACCAGTGGCAATGGCCACTGCTTGTCATGTTAGATAAGAACGGTGCGATACCGAAACCGTACCAAGTCAAACAAGAAAATATCAAACCGTACCGAACTACTTTGGTACGGTATTTGGCATGCATAATTGATATACCGAATACCGAACTACCGAACCATAATTCATAAATATCGTACCGAAGTACCGAACGCCCACCCCTACCTGACGCCCAAGTATTAAAATAGTTGCAAGTCACAATGTGAATAATTTTTCACTATTTTGAAGTTAAAGCTCGGCCTAGAGGCAATTTTGAAGTGATTTTTCATCTTAAATTACTTTCTTGTATTTTCATAAACACCCATTGATTTTAACCTTTAATCTAGGATTTTTCATGGTAGAAATTAGAAATTTGGGTAGAAATTAGAGATTTTGAGAAATTGAGATATAGACCTCAAATTGAGGCCGTATTTCGAAATAAATCACATAACCCGACTCGAGGATGAATTGGTAATTGGATTTTTGTCCGAATCTCAGATTTTGATCAAGCGGGACCGGGGTTGACTTTTGTTGTCTTTCATCAAACTAATTAAAGATTAACTCTTTTTCACTCGTGGGTAGTTTCTAAAGTCTGTTTTAAATTAGTTGAACTATATTTGGTTAGATTTGATTGGTTTGGAGGCTAATTCTAAAGAAAAAGCCGCGATTGAGCATTGATTTGGTTGCAAAGTGAGGTAAGTGTCGTGGTTAACGTTGACTTGAGGGATTATGACTTGTTGGTCTAATTGCTACCTGAATTATGTGTGAGAATGACGTATATCTAAGGTGACGAGTATATATACGTTGTTATTGGGTTAAAGCATGCAAGTGAAAATTGTTATATTGTATTATATGGTTTCTATGATTATGTTTCCCATGTCGTAGTTAGATTATTACTTCTTTATTTATCCGTTTTTCACATCTATTGCTTGTTTTGAAGTTGTTGGGATTTTTGAAAGTTGAGATGAGTTATCATTACATTAAGATTGAAGTAAAATAGCTTCCCACCTTTTTTTTGCTATTTTGGATAAATGTTGTTGCTTGGCGAGGAAGAGTGAAAAGTAGGAAGGGTCTTGTCGTGCCTTATTTGCATGCAATATCGTTTATTTGATAGATTGTGAGGATTAAAGAATGAACGGTGATGCCGTGCATTTGATTGCTTATTATCGTTTATCACATCATGTAAAGTTGAGAGTAAAAGAACGAAGGGTGATGCCGTGCCATTTCATTTATAATATTATATGGTGAGGACGAGAGTAAAAGAACGAAGGGAGATGCCGTGCCATTGTTGATTTCATAATTTTTTTGGTTTCCGGATTGTTGATTTAATTGGTTGTATTATTATTGTTTTCGAAAAAAGGTTATTCAGTGGATTTGCATTTGTCCTTCTTATTATACTCCCCTTTCGACATGTCCCCTCCCAGTTATTACTTTAGTTGTTCTACTTATTATTTTGTTGCTTTATGTATGTACTTGTACAAGATTTACGTAGGTGTCTTGTCATAGCCGCGTCACTACCTCATCGGGATTAGGCTTGACACTTACAGAGTACATTGGGTCGGTTATACTCATGCTACACTTCTGCATTTCTTGTGCACATACTGGTGTTGTCCCCAGTGGTGTCTATGGTGCCTCTGCTCGGATTCATCTGCATTGGTGTCACAACCTAAATCTCAATAGAGGTTGTGATAGCGCCCAATGTCGTCGTTAGGCAAGCCAATACTGAACTACCAACATAACTATTCATTTTATTATTTTTGAATTCAGGAGACTTATTAGATAGAGAGATCAATGTATTAAAAATTTAGATACGTACAATTGAATTAAAACATAAAGTAAAAGTGTATCAATGTAAAGCAAACCATAAACAAATTCTAGAACACCTCAAAACCCGGTGTCATAAGTGCATGATTATCTACAAGGAAGTACAATAACAATACAACATATGTCTAGAATACAAGATAGACAGGAAAAAGTAAATAATTATGATGGAAACTCTGTGTGCTGCGAATTGTAGCATGGAATACAGCCCACAATAAAGTCCCCTCAGCAGCTGCACTACGCACCCAAATGACCACCAAATGAACCTGCCAAATCCTACACATTTAGTGCAAAAGTGCAACACGAGTACAAAAATCAACGCGTACCCAGTAAATATCTAGCCTAACCCCGAAGAGGTAGTGACGAGGGGTCGACATTGACACTTACTAGAGGTCCAGTAAATGAAATATAGTAAAGTAGACAAGTATGAAACATGGTAAGTAAACAATAACTACAAATATAGGCCACTAATATGGTCCACAACTGAACAATGAACACAAAAGTCCTCAATCATCGGATACCTCCTCAAATAGAATACATAATGGTCAATACCAAATCAACAGTCACATCTCAAGTCAGGAAACTCATAAGTACGGGTAATCCTTATCAAGTATTTCGCATGATTCTGCCAAGGCGAGAGACCCAATCCCATCAAAGTGTTTCATAGAACTGCCGAGGCGAACGACCCGATCCCATAAAAGTATTTTATAGAACTGTCGAGGCGAATGACCCAATCCCATAAGAGTGTGATACATAATCCTGTCGTGGAGAACGACACGATCCCATAAGAATATGATACATGATAGTGTATAGGCGAATGACACGATCCCATAAAAGTGTGTTACAATATCTCGTCGAGGCGAATGATGCGATCCCATAAGAGTATGAGGCTTTTACGGGTCTATGACCCCAATCACAAATATACGTGTGAGTTATGGAATTCAAGAGAAACTTTTCGTTGAATACTCACAATGCGGGAGAAATTCGAAAGAGAAGTACAATTCTTACGGCTAATCAAGTAGCTCATCAAATATCTAAAATAGTAAGTCCATTACTCTACGTGAGTATTGTCTCAGGTCATAATGCGAATTAAAGTAATTAAACACGCAAGAATAACTCAAATAGTACAATATAAAACATGGTGTGAATCTAAGTCTACTCGTACATAATCAGGGATTCTAGCATACGCACGGACACTTGTCACCTCAGCATAGCTCCCATAACATGTAGCATGTAATACGTATAATACCTGCGGGGTAAATTCTACTCACAAGGTTAGACAAGAGACTTATCGCGCTCCGAAGTTCCATAACCGGCTCCAACGCCTCTCTAGCACCTCGAACCAATACCCATCGATCCGAAACTCAAGATAGATGATGAAAATCTCCTCTTCATGTCAAATGAAAGAAAATGAGCCAAATCCTGTATTAAATCAAATCTGCCTAGGCCACGCTCTTGGTTACGATCGCGAAAAAAGCCTCGCGATCGCGAATGCCAACTCCTCCCAGCTGCCCAACTACCTTTCGTGTTTACGACCTCCTGATCGCATTCGCGATGCCCAGCTGACCCTGCCCTTTGCGTTTGCGTTCACGAATGTCATGTCCCAACCTTGGTAGGTGCGACCGGCGCTCAACCGAGTGAACCCGACCGAGCAAGCTTGTTAGATACTTTCTTCCCAATTCACCCATAATCAAGACAAGACGTAATTTCATTACTTATACAGTAGGAAGCTCATTCATACAATCCTAAATCGTTTCATTAGACATTGCGCCTTTAAGTCTCAAAGTACACATTCTTATAGTCCGAGTGGAACATGTGAGAAAACACAACATATACTTATTTAACATTCCCAACACCCATATACAACCCACATAGTGTCTACGGAGCCTCTAAAGATACAAAAGAGAGTAAAGATGGTGCCGGCAACGAGGCCCCGACTATACCTCAAAAATTTACCATAATATAAATAAAATGTACAATACATGACCCCGGAATGAAATAGGGATCATCGAGTCCGCTGAGAAGAGGATGCAACACTATCTGTGATCAACATTGTCTGCTATGTAACCACCTGCATCCATTTAAAGATGCAGCGCCCCCGACAAAAGGGATGTTAGTACCGTCGAATAGCACTAGTATGTAAAGCTAAACACCAACTCAATAGAATGAATAATAATACAAGAGGAACAGTCAAGAATTCAATAAGGGCCTCAAATAATAGTAAAATAACAAGTTAAGGATCATATACGTTTTCAAGGCAGTTTCTATATTATTAGGTTGGGTGACCGTTGGTACCGATATTCCACAATTTACAATACCTATGTATGCTTAAACGGAGTACGATCTCGGCCCGACCGGCCATTCCATTTCATTTGAGACATTACCACAATTGTATTATAATTTTCAGCACAGTACCACCATGTGTGCGGCATGGAGTCCGATAATCTTCAAGGTTTTGGTGATAGAATCTTACCTCTTAGGAAGAAGACCTAGGTGCCTCTCTTGATAATCTTCAAGGTTTTAAGTGAGAATTGAAGAACAATTTGATGAAGATCACTTCTCCCTCTAGGACCCTCTCTTTCACTCTAAATATAACAGAAAATATGATCAAAATGGTCAGTGGTATGTGTTTTAACGTAATAGGGTCAGGTTTAAAAACCCCAAAATTGAAGCTCCGGAATAGGTTTTGCGGTCGCATATGCGACTGCATAATGGTTATGTAGTCCGCGAAATGACTGTGAAACTGGGTGCCAAAACTGGAAACAACCTGACCTGGTCGCATAGTGCACCTCAGAACCTTCCTCCAAAAGATCCCAAGGCGGGATATGAGACAAGGATGCGGCCCGTAAAACGGTTATGCGGTCGCATAATATCCCCGAAATTGGGCATCAAAAATGCCCCAGAAATCTGCCCCACTCTGCAACCAGTCTGCGGTCCGCAGAGTGGTTCTGCGGCCGTAGAGTGGGCCGCAGAAATACGTACTTCTGCCCAACGTTTTCCTTCAACTTCCAAACGAACTATTCAATCCAAAAGGGTCAAGGTTCACTATTAGCATCACGAAAATCCGTGTTTTTAGAAAAAAAGAATTTACGGGGTCTTACATCCTCCCCCACTTAAGATCATTAATCCTCGAATGAGGGTCAAGGTTCACTATTAGCATCTTATACAACTCAACATTCTTTTTCATACCCCACACCAACAGCCCAAAATTTAACTAACTCTCTAAATTTTCAAAAATTTTGCTAGAGTTTCCTTGGTAACTAGGCCTATCCACCTGTCAGAGAGCCCCAGAATCACATCCTAACAATATGTACAGAATTCCACGATGTAACATAACTCATAACAACACCAACCGTGGACTTATGTAAACAACATAGTCAAAAGGAACTCCTTTACATCAACTGAACAAATGATAGAAAATTCATAGGTGAAAAGTTCAATAAAAGGATTACACAGTTATTCAAATAAGTAAGGATGCTTCTTCTTCATCTCTTCCGCGGCCTCCCAAGTGGCCTCTTCAACCTGCTGGTTTCGCCATAACACTTTCACAGAGGCAATTTCTTTATTCCTCAACTTTCGGGATTTCCTATAAAGAATGGCAACTGGAATTTCTTCATATGATAATTCTTCATTAACCTCAGTGGTCTCAACCAGCACAATAACTGACAGATCTCCAACTACCTTCTTCAACATAGACACATGGAATATCGGGTGCACTAATGACATCTCAGGTGGTAGCTCAAGCTTGTACGCCACCTCACCGATCCTCTGGATGATCTTGTACGGCCCGGCACACCTTAGACTCAATTTTCCCTTTTTCCCAAACCACATAATACCCTTAATGGGGGAAAACTTCAAGAATACCCAATCATCTTCTTTGAACTCTAAGTCTCTGCGACGGACATCCGAATAGGAGTTTTGACAACTCTGGGCAGTTTTCAACCGCTCCTTTATGATCTTAACCTTCTTTATAGCCTGATGCACGAGGTCTGGCCCTATTAACTCAGCTTCCCTAATCTCGAACCACCCAATAGGAGATCTACATCACCTACTATACAATGCCTCAAATGGTGCCATCTGAATACTCGCATGAAAGCTGTTGTTATAAGCAAACTCTATGAGTGGCAAATGATCATCCCAGGTACCCTTGAAATCAAGAACACAAGCACACAACATGTCCTCAAGTGTCTGAATAGTCCGCTCTGCTTGCCCGTCAGTCTGTGGATGGAAGGCTGTACTAAGATTCACCTGAGTACCCAAACCTTGCTGAAATTTCTTCCAAAATTTGGCCGTGAACTGAGCCCCTCGATCAGAAATGATAGAAACTGGAGTACCATATAGCCTGACTATTTCTTTGATATACAACTGGGCATACTGTTCCGCTGTGTCGGTAGATTTAACTGGCAAGAAATGACCTGATTTTGTGAGCCGATCCACAATCACCCTAATTGAGTCAATCTTGCGCGGAGTGCGAGGTAATCATACCACAAACTCCATATTAATCATTTTCTACTTCCATATTGGAATTTCTATGTTTTGTGCCTACCCACCAGGCCGTCGATGTTCGTCCTTCACTTCCTGACAATTCGGATACCTTGCCACAAAGTCCGCCACATTCCTTTTCATGTCATTCCACCAATAGACTTCCTTGAGGTCGTGATACATCTTTGTAGAACCTGGATGCACGGAATACCTAGAAGCGTGAGCTTCGGTCATGATTCTTTCTCGGAGACCATCTACATACGGAACACATAGTACCCCTTGGTACCTTAGTGTACCATCATCCATGCCAAGAGCAAAAGCCGTAGTCTTATGTTTTTGAATCCCCTTCTTAAATTGCACCAAAGATGGATTGTTGTATTGCTTTTCTTTGACTTCCACAACAAGCGATGATTCGGCCCTATTTTGCGCAATTACCCTTCCTTCACTAGAGTTGGCAAGATGAACTCCCAAACTATCCAATCGATGGACTTACTTGGCCAATGGACTTTGATATCCCTCCAAGTGTGCTAAACTACCCATAGATTTCCAGCTAAGAGCATCCAGCACAACATTTGCTTTCCCCGGGTGATATAGAATATCGATGTCGTAATCCCTGAGTAACTCAAGCCATCTTCTTTGCCTCAAATTCAGCTCCTTTTATTTGAAATATATTGAAGACTCTTGTGGTCCGTGAATACATCCATATAGACCCCATACAAATAGCGACGCCAAATTTTCAATGCAAAAACCACTGCCGCAAGTTCTAAGTCATGTGTTGGATAATTCTTTTCATGATTCTTGAGTTGCCTAGAAGCATATGCTATAACTTTGCCATGTTGCATTAACATACACCCAAGCCCAATTCTTGAAGTATCACAATATACCACAAATGCATCTGTACCCTCTGGCAAGGTCAACACCGGCGCTATAGTCAATCTCGATTTCAACTCCTGGAAGCTCCTTTCACAAACATCAGACCATTGGAACTTAACTGCTTTCTGAGTCAATTTAGTAAACGGAGAGGCAAGAGTAGAGAACCCCTCCACAAACTTCCTGTAATACCCTGCTAAGCCCAAAAAACTGTGAATCTCGGTTGGCGTTGTAGGTCTAGGCCAATTCTTTACTGCTGAAATCTTTTGAGGATCAACCTTGATTCCTTTTCTAGAGACAACATGACCCAAGAATGTGACAGATTCGAGCAAAAATTCACACTTTGAAAATTTCGCATACAATTGGTGCTGATAAAGAGTCTGCAACACTGCCCTGAGATGATCGGCATGGTCCTCCCGACCTCGTGAATACCCAAGAATATCTTCAATGAACACTATCACAAAGGAGTCGAGGAAAGGCTTGAAAACCCGATTCATAAGATCCATGAAAGTTGCTGGGGCATTTGTTAGCCCAAAAGACATCACCAGAAATTCAAAATGCCCATACCCGGTCCTAAAAGTTATTTTCGGAATATCCTGCTTCCTGATCTTTAGTTGGTGATGCCCGGATCGTAAATCAATTTTGGAGAAGTATCTAGCACCCTGTAACTGATCAAATAAATTATCTATTCTTGGTAGTGGGTATTTGTTTTTGATTGTGACTTTTTTGAGCTGCGGGTAGTCAATGCACATCCTCAGTGATCCATCTTTCTTCGTCACAAAGAGAACCGGTGTGCCCCATGGCGACATACTCGTTCGGATGAAACCCTTCGCTAACAAATCCTTCAATTTTTCCTTTAGTTCCTTCAATTCTGATGGTGCCATCCTATAGAGTGGAATGGGCATAGGATACGTGTCTGGCATCACATCAATCCCAAAATCAATCTCCCTGTCTGGTGGAATCCTAGGGAGCTCATCAGGAAAGACCTCCAGAAATGCATTCACAACTGGCACATATTCGAGTGTAGGTGCCTCAGCAGTGGTGTCCGTAACCCGGACCAAATGATAGATACACCCCTTGTTAATCATTTTCGTGTCCTTAAGGTAAGAAATAAACCTACCTTTTGGCATCACATTAACTCCCTTCCACTCAACAATTGGCTTATTAGGAAATTCAAACCTCACAGTTCTAGTTCGGCAGTCGAGCTTAGAAAAACATGAAAAAAGCCAATCCATTCCCATAATTACATCAAAAGCAACCATCCCCAATTCAATGAGATCGGCCACGGTGTTCCAACCACGCACCATGAAAACACAACCCTTATATACCCGTGCGACCATAATAGACTCGCCAACCGGAGTAGATACAGAGAACGACTCAGGAAGCTGTTTCGGTTCTATCCCAAATTCCATAGCAACAAAAGGGGTAACATAGGACAAGGTGGAATCGGGATCAATAAGAGCATATACGTCATGAGTTTGGATAGTCAATATACCTGTGACAACATCTGGGGAAGCCTCTGCATTCTGGCGACCGCTCATAGCATAGAAA
>AWOL01S0073394.1:0-24750 GCA_000715115.1 Nicotiana otophora | reverse complement strand
TCTGAGGGACATACTCTCTCAAAAATATGTCCGAGAACTGAGTCCATGTAAGTGAAACTGCCTTATTCGGACTACTCAGCTCATAAGTACGCCACCACTGATAGGCTGCTCCTCTAAGCTGGAATATAGTAAAAGAAACCCCGCTCATCTCTGCTACGCCCATAGTACAGAGAATACGATGACACTCCTCCAGAAAATCCTAAGCATCATCTGTAGCCAATCCGCTGAAGGTAGGTGGGTGGTACTTCTTGTACCTCTCAAGTCTGAGCTGCTCCACCTCATAAGCTGCTGCCCTAACCTCGTGATGAGCTGGAGCTACCGGCTGTATCGGTACAATCTCTGGAACCTGGTCGACCTGAACTCGCTGCTCTGGAGTACCGACGACGGGAGTCTGTGCTCCTCTCCCAGCCTGAGATGTGGCAGGAGCAAGTGGGATCAATCCAGCCTGAGCTAAGGTGCTGAACATGCTCAGAAACTGGGCTAGAGTCTCCTGGAGGGCTGGTGCAGAAACATGTACCTCAGGTTTTTGCCCTCCAGTTGGAGCTATTGGGGGCTCCTCTGTAGAAGCTCGTGCGGGTTCCCTGGCTGCACCTCATGGACGTCCTCGGCCTCTACCCCAGCCCCGGCCTCTCGCGGCTCTAGCAGGGGGCGCGGATGCTTGATCATCAAATCCGCTTGTACGTGTCCTTACCATCTGTGAGAGAATAGAATACAAAAGTTTAGAATTTTTTGAAGTCAACAATTTTCACACGACAAGGAATTAAAGTAGTGAAATTTTTCTAATAGTACCATAGCCTCCCAAAGATAAGTACAGACGTCTCTGTACCGATCCACGAGACTCTAATAAATTAGTTTGTGACTCACGACACCTATGAACCTAGAGCTATGATACCAACTTGTCACGACCCAAATTTCCCCTCGGTATGACGTCGTGACGGTACCTAGTCTCTATGACTAGGTAAGCCTAACATTACGGAATAACGAAATGAAAACATAAATTTAACAACTAGTTGTTCAAAAATATACAGTAATCCCAAAACCCGGAACATCGTGAATCACAAACTACAAAAGGAAAGTCTAGTATCTCTATACATCAGAATCTAACAAAAGAAAAATACATAAGATAATAGATATGTGAAAGAGTAGAAGGGGACTCCGAGGTCTGCGAACGCGACAGATATACCTTGAAGTCTCCAAAGCTATCCTGGCTCACTGATAGTGCGGCTGATAAGGAGCACCTGGATCTGCACATAAAAAATATGTGCAAAGAGTAGCATGAGTATCCACAATTGGTACCCAGTAAGTGCCAAGCCTAACCTCGACCGGGTAGTGACGAGGTCAGGTCAGGGCCCTACTAGTATATATATATATAATAAAAATAAGGTAGAATGAAATACCGCAGTAAAATAAAGACTGAAATTTAATAGGAGTAAAATCATAGAAGACAACAGCTCAGTACACAGAGATAACAACAGGGGATCTCCCGAGATACCGTATCGTAGTCCCAAACGTAAATGTGCAGGGGGATCTCTCGGAATACCGTTCCGTGATCCCAAAGAAAATATGCAAGATAGGGGGATCTCCCGGAATACCTTTTCGTAGTCCCAAAGTAAATATGCAGTATATGAGGATCTCCCGGAATACCGTTCCGTAGTCCCAAAATAAATATGCAGCTAAACAATAGAATTCAACAGTTACGACACAAAATTCTATAGTTCAACCTAAGTGCCAGTTAAGGAAAGACAAGTAAATTCACTAGACATGCTGCACGTAGTTCAAGTAAATAGTTAGGGCAAGTAGACATGTTATTCTAATCTAGAAGGATACTACACATGCTGATGAAACTCAAATAAGAAAGAAATAAGGTTATTACTTAGTAGAAAAATCGGGTATTTACACAATTAGCCCGTATACGTACTCGTCACCTCACATACACATCGCTCATATATCAAAAACAATACAAATCCTAAGGGGATTTTCCCCACACAAGGTTAGGCAAGCCACTTAACTCGAACCAAGCTTAATCAATCGGTAACAATGCCTTTTCCACGAATATGCGACTCCGAATGGCCCAAATCTAGCCAAAAATAATTACATATTATAAATACAACTATAATAGCCCCATCTAATTAATGAAATCAATACTTTAACAAAAATTCCAAAATTCTCCCTAAAACGTTGACCTAGGCCCACGTCTCGGAATCGGGCAAAAATCACAAAATCTGAAAGCCCATTCACACACGAGTCCAACCATACCAAATTTATCAAAATCCGACCTCAAATGACCACTCAAAATCCCAAATCAAACTCTTCAAATCCCTAGCCTCCAACTACCAATTTCCACCTTAAATACACTAACTAGGTGGGAAAGTAAATGGGGAAGCAAGATTATTGATAAAAAAATAAGCACAAGGCACTTACCTCAAGAAACCGCTCAAAATGCTCCCAAGATATCGCCAAACCCGAGTTCAAAATGTTGAAAATGAGCAAAAGTCATGAATCTTTGCATTTAAGTGTTCTGTCCAGAAATCTCGCACCTCTGGACTCTCTGTCGCACCTGCGACGCCGCACCTGCGGAAATGCCATCGCAGGTGCGGATTCCACTTAGAATCCCAGGTTCCGCTCCTGCGGCTATGCGACCACATCTGCGACTATCGCAGGTGCGAAAATGCATCGCACCTACGGTTTTTGCCCAGCTCCTTCTTGGCTGCATTTGCGGCTCCTCCTTCGCACATGCGATCCCGCACCTGCGGTCTCCCATCCGCAGGTGCGAAAACACCAGAAATCAGAAAATCTTTAGCAACTAGCCTAAGTCCAAATTCAATCCGTTAAGCATCCGAAACACACTTGAGGCCTCCGGGACCTCAACCAAACATACCAACAAGTCCTACAATACTATACAAACTTATTCTAGCCCTCAAATTACATCAAACAATGCTAAAAACACGAATCACCCTCCGATTCAAACTTAATAAACTTGAAACTTTAAACTTCTACAATCGATGTCGAAACTTATCAAATCACGTCTGATTGACCTCAAATTTTGACCACAAGTCATATTAAACATTACGGACCTACTCTAACTTTCGGAATTGGAATCCGACCCCGATATCAAAAAGTCCACTACCAATCAAAATTTTCAAAAAATCGACTTTCGCCATTTCAAGCCTAAATGAGCTACAGACCTCCAAAACACAATCCGTATACGCCCCTACGTCCAAAATCACTCAACGGATATAACAGAATCGATAAAACTCCATTCCGGAGTCATTTTCACACAGAACCTACTACGATCAAAATCCTAAGACTTAAACTCTCGTTTTAGGGACTAAGTGTCCCAAAATACTCCGAAAGCCAAAAACAACTCCCGGCAAGTCACATAAGTAGAAAAAGGTACGGGAAAACATTAAAAGGGGATCGGGGCTAATACACTCAAAATGACCAGCCGGGTCGTTACAAACTAATAGTTGGTGGATCCATCAATTATGGCCTTATGAGCAATACTCACCATGACTAACATTGTTTTTAGCATTTTGTGCTCATAAAAGTACTATGCACGACCTTGTGGAACCTACTCGTGTTATAGACGACCACTCTTGGATCCTATCGGTGCTCAAAAAATTGATGGACTCCTATTGGATTAAAATTTAGTGGATCCATCGGAAAGAGTCTGATGACTAATACTCATTTCTTCGTCATGAAGAACATTATGTTTTGGCATTTCGTGATCATGAAATAGGAATTAATGAGTATGTTCATTTTTCGTATGTTTATATACATGATGATTTTTCTGAGTTTTGTTGACGGATTCCGATTGACCTAAAAATTGATGGATCCACCGGATACGGCCTTGTGAGCAATACTCACCATGACTAACATCATTTTTAGCATTTTGAGGTCATAAGAATACTATGTACTACCACATAAATAGGAAGTACTAATTTTGTTTATTTTTCATGTGTTTATATACATGATGACTTTTCTAAATTTGGTTGATGGACTTCGGTCGGCCTAAAAATTGGTATATCCATCAGATATAGCCTTATGAGCAATACTCACTATGACTAATATTATTTTTGGTTCCAACACCGGTTGCTGCTTCCACAACTAAGAAGGCTTTATTGAAAGCTTTAAAAGAGTGGAAGAAAGGGGACACATGAGTGTCATGATAATGGAAATAAGGTAGAATTTCTCTGGACCTATTGAACTATTCTTTTTCTTTTATGTAGGTAGGGTTGGGCATCGACTCTACTCCTTGCAGTGGAGAATCGAAAGTCGTTGTTTGTTAGACAAGGCCCATCTTCTGCATATCTTGCTCATCCGACATGGCATGAATCATCGAACTTACACTCAGGAATAGTAATGCTCAAAAAGATGATTTTTGTTTTAATAGTTTGGGGAATGGAAGCTGAACTTCTCTTCGGTTCTCCCCAAAAACACGCTTCCTTTTTTGAGCTTGTTTTTAAGAAAATCGAAAAAAAAATTGAAACAATAATTAATAATAATATCAATTTATGGGCCCGTAGAATTTTAGAAAATTCGGGGCTGGTCGCCCAAATTCATGCAGATGGTGTGGACTATAGCTCACGAAAATCTGAAAATAGTCCAGAATTCATGTTTTATTGCCCTAAAATGACAAAAACTAAGGAATGGTAATGGCGAAGTGATGACTATTGTTCATTATGTTATTTTTGATGGGATCGTAAAATTTTAGGAGATTCAGATCGCCCGAATTCATGCAGATGACATGGACTGTAGCACACAAAAATCTGGGAATCGTCCCGAATTCTTGTTTTATGACCCTAAAACGCCAAAAAATAAGGAACAGTCATGGCGAAGTGATTACTACTGTTCATTAGGTTATTTTTATAGGCCAAATTTTAGGAGATTCACGGCCGGTTAACCTAATGCATACAGATGGCGTGGACTATAGTACACGAAATTTAGGAATGGTCCCGAGTTCCTGTTTTATGTCCCTAAAATGCCTACAAACAAGTACTGGTCATAGAGAAACAATAACTATTGTTCATTAGATTGTTTTTGATGTGCCAGCAAAATTTTAAGAGATTCGGGTCCGGTAGCCCAAATTCATGTAGGTGTATAGCACATGAAAATCTGAAAATCGTGAATTGCTGTTTTATGGCCCTAAAATGCCAAAAAAGAGGAATGGTCAAGGCGAAGTAATGACTATTGTTTATTCGGTCATTTTTTATGGAACCGTAAAATTTTAGGAGATTCGAAGCCGGTTGCCCGAATTCATGCAGATGGCATGGACTATTGTACACGAAAATCTGAGAATCATCCTGAACCCTATTTTACGGTCCTAAAATGCTAAAAAATTAGGAACAGTCATGGCAAAGTGATGACTATTGTTCATTAGGTCATTTTTATGGGCCTGCAAAATTTTAGGAGATTCGGGGCCGGTCGCCTGAATTAATGCAGATGACATGGACTATAGCATATAAAAATTTAGGAATCGTCTTGAATTCCTATTTTATGTCTCAAAAATGCCAAAAAATGAGGAACGGTCATAGAAAAACAATGACTATTGTTTATTGGGTTATGTTTTATGGGCCCGCAATATTTTAGGAGATTCGGGGCCGATCACTTGAATTCATGCAGATAGCGTGGATCATGAGATAGCGAAAATATGATGATCATCATGAATTCCTATTTTATGGCTCTAACACATTAAAAATGAGGAACAGTCATAGTGAAGTATTGACTATTGTTCATTAGGTCATTTTTTATAGGATCGCAAAATTTAGGAGATTCGGGCCAGTCGCCCCAATTCATGCATATGGCGTGGACTATAACACATGAAATTCTTGGATTCGTCCTGAATTTATATTTTATGGCCCTACAATTCCAAAAAACGAGGAACGTTCATTGCAAAGCGATGACTATTTTTTATTAGATCGTTTCTTAATGGTCCGTAAAATTTTAGCAGATTTAGAGTCGATCGCCCGAATTCATGTTGACGTCAAGGACAATAGTACATGAAAATCTAGGAATCTTCCTGAATTCATGTTTTAAATCTCTAAAACGCCAAAAAATAAGGAACAATCCTGGTGAAGGGATGCCGATTGTTTATTAGGTCATTTTTATGGGACCACAAAATTCTAGGAGATTCTTGGTCGTCGCCTGAATTCACACATATGGCATGGACTATAGCATACAAAAATCTGAAATTATCCTGAATTCCTATTTTATGGCCCTACAACATAGAAAAAATGAGGAACGGTCATGGAGAAGCGATGACTATTGTTTATTAATTCGTTTTTATTGGCCCGCAAACTTTAAGGAGATTCCTGTTATATCCCGCATTTCGTACGTAAAGGTTTCGTCGTAAGTTAATCGACGTAGACTCATGGATGAGATTATTTTTGAGGTTATGAGCATTTATGCTATTTATAACAGGTGATAAGTAAGTGCCGTAAAGGTTAAAGGGTAAACGAATTAAAGAAAATGAGTTTCGTTGAAGGTTGTCGATTTGGGTTAAAATACGATCCGAGCGATAATATCCGATATTTATGGACTAGTACCATACAAGGTACCATATGACCACGATAGTAGGCTACATAAAGTGTGTTAAAAGTGAGTAGTATTTTAAGTAATTTGAGATAATTTTTAATTATGTGGATAATGGGTTAATTGTTGGTTAATGAGAGATTAATTAGTTAAATAAGATATTATTAATTAATTAAGATGTTGGGATAAGGCCTAAGAGGCCCAAAAACGTGGCAGCCCCAAGAATATGATTCATTACATCTAGGTGGCCAAATTAGAAGCCTTTAGCAAATGATTAGTCATCCTAAGTGGGGCCCACCTAAGGTAACATTACTAGTTCAAAATCAATTGCAATCTCTTAAGAAAGAGTTTCAGCAAAAGCTTACTTTGCATAACAACGTTAATATTCTCTTTTAAGAAAGAGTTTCAGCAAACATTATTGTGCATAAGCAACGTGATTACTCACATCTTAAGAAGAAAGTTTCAACAGAGATGATTTTGCAATAGCAACATTATTGCTTCGAGCATTTCATACGAATTGTTCCCTATTTTGATCTCGCTATTACATATTTCATCGCGGTTGGCGTATGTTAGAAGGATTGTCAAGAGAATCTGTTCACGTATGTTATGACTATCCCTTCTTTCCTTTTGGCATGACCTATACAACACAAACGAAACGAGCAAATGCACAACTTCCATAAATGACTCTGTTCATAGAAGCATTAGAGGTGCCTACATTCTTGAATTCCCATATATCTTATTACTCTATCGTCTGTTCATAGGTCTCAAAAAATACGTAAATTGATAAAGTTTATTTCATGATATTAATCAGAGGTATAATGGTCTTATGACATTCCGAGAGATTTTATTGAAGTACTTCTCATGCATTGCATTCATCTATACATGTACATTGACCCATGATCAGATGGCATTATATACGCATATATATGTATAGATATGTATATAAATATGGAAAAGGTTACAGTGTTATATACGCACCACCACCTGATCAGTTAGTATATGTTGATGATTTTACCCACAGTGGCCGAGATGATATGACGTGATGCCCTCAGAGGCTTGATGATGTTATGTACACCTATACCTATGCATGATACGACATTTATACGCACGTGCATGACATTATAAACGTTTCAGGATTTACAAAGTGATTTACACTTATAGGCGGAATTCTTTATTCCATGTTTCATCTATGTCTGTTATGTACTGATTTTTATGCCTTACATACTCAGTACATTATTCATACTAACGCCCTATTTCCTGGGGCCTGCGTTTCACGCCCGCATGTGCAGGTAGACAAACAGACGGTCCCCCTTCTTATAATCCTTGATCAGCGAGAGTTGGCGTTCTCCATTTGATCCGGAGCTGCTTTTGATTGTGGTACGATATGCTTGTATACATATATGGGTATGACGTGGCCCAGTCCCGTCCTTCTACAATTGTATATTCTATTAGAGGTCTGTGGACAATATGTATAGTTGCATAGTATGTGGCCTTGCCGACTTCTAGTTTTGGGTACATAGTTGTCTATAACAGCCTTGTCGGCTCGCCCTACGTATTTCGCACATATACGTACATATGTATTTTGGGAAGATTTCTCTCATGTATGTTATTCTCGTAATTCAGCAGATATTATTCATGTTTATATCTTAGTTGCATGCTCAGAGGTGTTCGACAGGTACGACTCGATTACTCATTTCGGCCCATTGGTTTGGGTTGTGACAAAAGTAGTATCAGAGCAGTTCTGTCCTAGGGTTGTCTACAGACCGTGTCTAGTAGAGTCTTGTTTATGGGTGTATTGTGAACCACACCTATATACAGGAGGCTACAGGACATATATGATGTTATCCTCCCTTCTTATCTTAGATCGTGGGATATAAGAATTCATGTTCCTAATGATATGTTATGTTTTCAGCGATGCCTCAGAAGACTATAGTTACCTAGAAGGGTAAGTCTGTGGCTGGTGAGACTACTAGTCGAGCGCCACGAGTTACCAGGGCTTAGGGAGAGTCTAATAGTGAGATTCCATCTCAGACCTCACGTACCCCGCCCCCTCCAAAAGAGCTCCGAGGGGCACCAACTCTAGCGCCCGCCCCTGTACATCCAGCTCCTCAGCCAGATGCACCGGGTCAAGAGATGAGAGATGCTATTCAGCTATTAACTAGATTAGTTGCCGCACAGGCTCGGCGTCAGGAAGTAGGTATTGGTCATGCAGATAGGTCCGTTAGTGCGAGGGTTCGTGATTTCATTAATTTGGACCCTCTGGTTTTCACTGGAGCAGATCCAAACGAGGACCCTCAGGTATTTATCGATAGAATGCAGAGGACTTTAAGGGTAATGAAGGCCACTACGAATGAGTCAGTTGAGTTAGCTTCATATAGACTCCAAGATGTTGGAGTTAATTGGTACGAGTCTTGGGAATTGTCCAGAGGTGAGGATACCTCTCCAGCAGTATGGCAAGAGTTTACAGAGGCTTTTCTTCGTCATTATCTACCACCAGAGCTCAAACAGGCCAGAGTTGATAAGTTGTTGACCCTTTGGCAGGGTAACATGAGTGTTTGGGAGTATAGTCTTCAGTTTGACTCGTTGGCTAGGTATGCTCCCACTATTGTATCTAAGATGGAGGATCGGGTTCACCGGTTCGTGATAGGGTTGGAGCCGCACCTGCTTAACGATTGTATATCGGTCTCACTTCAGACAGACATGGATATTTCTCGTATCCAGGCATACACTCAGGGTGCAGAGGAGCGTAAGCAAAAGCAGAGGGACGATCGTAAGCATGATAGGGCCCAGAATAAGAGAGCGAGGTCTTCAGGTTCTTCTGGTGAGTTTCGAGGTGGTCAGAGACAACAATACCGGAGGTATCCAGCCCAGCCATCAGCTAGCGCACCCTCTCAATTTTTCGGTAAAAGATTTGATCATTCCACATATTCTGGGCCTGGTCAGAATTCCAGGGCCTCAAGTTCTCAGTATAGGGTGAGTCAAGTTAGATAAGGCCACCTGTGCCGCGATGTGCTCAGTGTGGTAAGCAGCATGCCGGGCAGTGGCGTATGGGTTAGGTATTTGTTATACTTGTGGTTATCCAGGCCACGTTATGAGGGATTGTCCGACGAGAGGTGATGCAAGCATAGCTCAACCAGCGAGATCTATAGCTGGTTCGTCATCATCAATACTCCCCTTGGGCAAGGTTCACAAGCACCAATGGGTCATAGTAGAGGCAGAGGTGGAGCATCTAGCTAGAGAGGTCCTTAGAAACGCATTTATGCGTTAGCAGGACTGCGGGATCAAGAATCATCACCCGATGTTGTTACATGTATATTATCAGTCTCCTCATATGATGTATATGCACTGATTGACCCAGGTTTCACCTTATCATATGTCACTCCGTTGGTTGCTAGTAAGTTTGGAATAAAACCTGAATTGGTTAAACCTTTTGAGGTGTCTACACCTGTTGGAGAGTCAGTGATAGCTAGGCGAGTATATAGAGATTATATAATAGTAGTTCATAGTCGATCTACAGTAGCGGACCTAATCGAGTTAGATATGGTAGAATTTGATGTTATAATGGGTATGGATTGGTTGGCTTCTTGTCATGCCAACGTTGATTGTAGATCAAAGATGGTTCGATTTCAATTTCCAGGGGAGCATGTTTTGGAGTGGAAAGGTAATACGGCATCGCCGAGAGGTAGATTTATTTCCTATCTCAAGGCAAGGAAGATGATCAGAAAGGGGTATATTTATCACTTAGTTCAGGTTCAGGATGTGAAAGTAGAGTCACCAACCATTCAATCTATCCCTGTGGTTAATGAGTTTCCCGATGAGCTTCCAGGTCTTCCGCCAGAGCGAGAAATTGATTTTACTATTGACCTACTACCAGATACTCAACCAATATCTATTCCTCCCTATAGAATGGCCCCCGCAGAGCTGAAAGAGTTGAAGGAACAACTAAAGGACTTGCTTGAAAAAGGCTTTATCAGAGCTAGTACATCACCGTGGGGAGCACCTGTGTTATTTGTGAGAAATAAAGATGGTTCCTTGCAGATATTCATAGATTATAGATAGTTGAATAAGGTGACGATCAAGAATAAGTACCCCCTCCCGAGGATTGATGATTTATTTGACCAATTGCAAGGTGCCAAGTGTTTCTCAAAAATAGACTTGAGGTCCGGGCACCATCAGGTAAGGGTTAAGGAGAAAAATATTCCAAAGACAACATTTAGGACCAAATACGGGCACTTTGAGTTTCGTGTTATGTCATTCGGTTTAACTAATGCCCCAGCAGTATTCATGGATTTGATGAACCGTGTGTTCAAACCCTTTTTAGATCTGTTCGTAATTGTATTTATTGATGATATATTGGTGTAATCTCGTTCAGAGACTGAGCATGCAGATCATTTGTGTACTGTCTCAGAGTTCTACAAAAAGGAAAGTTGTATGCAAAATTCTCTAAGTGTGAATTCTGGTTGAGTTCTGTAGCTTTCCTTGGGCATGTCATTTCAAGTGAAGATATTCGGGTTGATATACAAAAGATTGAGGCAGTAAAGACTTGGCCTAGTCCCACGACACAGACAGAGGTTCGTAGCTTTCTCGGTTTGGCAGGTTATTACAGGAGGTTTGTAGAAGGATTTTCTTCTCTTTCGGTACCTTTGACAAAGTTGACTCAGAAGGGAGCAAAGTTTCAATGGACTGATGCTTGCGAACGGAGTTTCCAGATATTGAAGGATATATTAACTTCAGAATCGATTCTAACGCTCCCAAAAGGAACTGATGGTTATGTTATCTATTGTGACGCTTCGGGCATTGGATTGGGTTGTGTACTGATGTAGCATGGTAAGGTTGTAGCTTATGCTTCTAGACAGCTAAGAAAGCACGAGAAGAATTACCTGACCCACGATTTAGAGTTAACCGCGGTGATTCATGTGCTATAAATGTGGAGGCACTACTTGTATGGCATTCATGTTGATATTTATATGGATCATAAGAGCCTCCAGTATATCTTCAAGCAAAAAGAATTGAATTTGCATCAAAGGAGATGATTAGAGCTACTTAAAGACTATGACATTGATATTTTATACCATCCCGGGAAGGCGATTGTAGTAGCCGATGCCCTCAACCATAGATCTATGGGTAGCCTGTCATATTTATAGCTAGAGAAGAGGGGAATAGCCCATGAGATTCATCAGCTAGCCAGTCTTGGAGTTCAATTATTGGATTCAGGTGATACCGGAATTACTATTCAGAACACGACAACATCCTCTTTAGTAACTGAAGTAACAACAACAACAACAACAACCCAGTATAATCCCACTAGTGGGGTCTGGAGAGGGTAGTGTGTACGCAGACCTTACCCCTACCCTGAAGTAGAGAGACTGTTTCCAAATGACCCCCGGCATCCTTCCCTCCAAGAACTCCCCACCTTGCTCTTGGGGTGACTCGAACTCACAACCTCTTGGTTGGAAGTGGAGGGTGCTTACCATCAGAGCAACCCACCTTGTCTCATTATACGAGGATCATGTGTTAGCTTATTATAAGGATACAACCCCTCAGAAGAAGAAGACACCATTTGAGATTACAGAAGATGGGGTCCTCAGATATCGATGACGATGATGTGTCCCTAATGTTGCAGGGCTGCATCGGCAGGTCATGGGAGAAACTCACTATTCTCGTTATTCCATTCATCCAGGAGAAACAAAGATGTATCATGATATCAACGAAATATATTGGTAGGACGAAATGAAAAAGGATATAGCAGAGTTCGTTGCTCAGTGCCCTAACTGTCAGCAGGTCAAAATTGAGCATAAAAAACCCGGTGGATTATTGCAGGCTATGAAGATTCCGACTTGGAAGTGGGAAGTAATCAATATAGATTTCATCGTAGGCTTACCTCATACCCAACGTAAGTTTGATTCTATATGGGTAATTGTTGATAGACTAACAAAATCAGTCCATTTTCTGCCCGTTAGGACTACATATTCCGCAGAGGATTATGCAAGGCTTTACATTAAGGAGATAGTATGACTGCATGATGTCCCTATATCTATTATCTCGGATAGAGGAGCTCAGTTTACAACTAAATTTTTGGAGGTCCTTCCAAAAAGGATTGGGGACTCAGGTAAGTCTTAGTACAATATTTTATCCCCAGACAGACGGACAGGCTGAGCGCACTATTCAGACACTTGAGGATATGTTACGGTCTTGTGTGATAGACGTCAGGGGTAGCTAGGATGATCATCTGCCGCTTATTTGAGTTCGCGTATAATAATAGCTATCATTCCAGTATTCAGATGGCTCCATACAAGGCTCTTTACGGACGAAAGTGTAGGTCGCCTATAGGGTTGTTCGATGTTGGGGAAACTACGTTAGTAGGACCAGATTTGGTATAACAGGCAATCGAGAAAATTAAGCTTATACAAGAAAGGCTATTAGCATCTCAAAGCCGTCAAAGGTCTTATGCGGATAATCGACGGCGAGACTTGGAGTTTCAGGTTGACGATTGGGTATTCCTAAAGGTATCACCGATGAAAGGCGTTATGAGGTTCGGAAATAAAGGAAAACTTAGCCCTCGATACATTGGACCATATAAGATCATACGCAAGGTAGGCCAGGTAGCCTATGAGTTAGACTTGCCTTCTCACTTGGAATCTGTACATCCAGTCTTTCATGTTCTATGCTCCGTAAATGTATCGGAGATCCTTCCAGAGTTGTGTCAGTTGATGACGTTCATGTCACGGGACAACTATCATATGAGGAAACTCCCACTGCTATATTAGACGGACAGTTCGGAGATTGAAGACTAAAGACGTAGCTTCAGTGAAAGTACTTTGGAAAAATAATAATGTGGAAGAAATGACTTGGGAAGACGAAGAAGACATGAAGTCTAGATATCCTCACTTATTTCCTCTCCCAGAGAAGAGTCCGACTGAGACATCACAGCCTTAAGGTACGTGTATGGATTCTTGTATTAGTTATTATCATTAGTCATATAAGGCCATTGTCGTGAGTGATAATTGTGGCAACGTGTGGCATTGAATTATTTAGTTCTCCACATGAAGGATTGATAGTACTACTATTACAAAGGTGACTATGCCAAGGTTTATATAGATCCCGGGGAATTAAACATTCGTGGACGAATGTTTCTAAGGGGGAAGGATGTTATATCCCGTATTTTGTACGTAAAAGTTTCGTCGTAAGTTAATCGACGTAGACTCGGGGATGAGATTATTTTTGAGGTTATGAGCATTTATACTATTTATAACAAGCGATAAGTAAGTACCGTAAAGGTTAAAGGATAAACGAATCAAAGAAAATGAGTTTCATTGAAGGTTGTCGATTTGGGTAAAAATATGGTCCGAGCGATAATACACGGTATTTATGGACTAGTACCATACAAGGTACCACATGACCGCTATAGTAGGGTACATAAAGTGTGTTAAAAGTGAGTAGTATTTTAAGTAATTTGAGATAATTCTTAATTATGTGGATAATGAGTTAATTATTAGTTAAATAAGACATTAGTAATTAATTAAGATGTTGGGATAAGGCCTAAGAGGCCCAAAAATGTGGCAGCCCCAAGAATTGAATAGGATTCATTACATCTAGGTGGCCAAATTAAAAGCCTTTAGCAAAGGATTATTCATCCTAAGTGGTGCCCACCTAAGATAACATTACTAGTTCAAAATCAATTGCAATCTCTTAAGAAAGAGTTTCAGCAAAAGCTTACTTTGCATAGCAACGTTAATACTCCTCTCTTAAGAAAGAGTTTCAGCAAACATTATTGTGCATAAGCAACATGATTACTCACATCTTAAGAAGAAAGTTTCAATAGAGATGATTTTCCAATAACAACGTTATTGCTTCGAGCATTTCATACTAATTATTCCCTATTTCGATCTCGCTATTACATGTTTCGTCGCGGTTGGTGTGTGTTAGAAGGATTGTCAAGAGAATCTATTCATGTATGTTATGGCTATCCCTTCTTTCTTTTTGGCATGACCTATACGACACAAACGAAACGAGCAAATGCACAATTTCCATAAATGACTCTGTTCATAGAAGCATTAGAGGTGCCTACATTCTTGAATTCCCATATGTCTTATTACTCTATCGTCTTTTCATGGGTCTCAGAAAATACGTAAATTGATAAAGTTTATTTCATGATATTAATCAGAGGTATAATGGTCTTATAACATTTCGAGAGATTTTATTGACGTACTTCTCATGCATTGCATTCATCTATACATATACATTGACCTATGACCAGATGGAGTTATATACGCGTATATATGTATATATATATATATATGTATATGGGATATGGAAAAGGTTACGGCGTTATATACGCACCACCACCTGATCACCTGATATATGTTGATGATTTTGCCCACAGTGGTCGAGATGATATGATGAGATGCCCTCAGAGGCTTGATGATGTTATGTACACCTATACCTATACATGACACGACATTTATACGCTCGTGCATGGCATTATAAATGTTTCAGGATTTACAAAGTGATTTAGACTTACAGGCGAAATTCTTTATTCCATGTTTCATCTATGTCTGTTATGTACTGATTTTTATGCCTTACATACTTAGTACATTATTTGTACTGATGCCCTATTTCCCTGGGCCCGCGTTTCATGCCCACAGGTACAGGCAGACAAGCAGACGGTCCCCCTTCTAGGATCCTTGATCAGCGAGAGTTGGCGTGCTCCATTTGATCCGAAGCTACTTTTGATTGTGGTACATTATGCTTGTATACATATATGGATATGATGTGGCCCAATCCCTTCCATGCACAGTTATATATTCTATTAAAGGTTTGTAGACAATATGTATAGTTGGATAGTATGTGGCCTTGCCAGCTTCCAGTTTTGAGTATATAGTTATCTATATCAGCCTTGTCGTCTCGCCCTACGTATTCCGCACGTATATGTACATATGTCTTTTGGATAGATTTCCCTCATGTATGTTATTCTCGTAATTCAGCAGATGCTATTCATGTTTATATCTTAGTTGCATGCTCAGAGGTGTTCGACAGGTAGGACTCGGGCACTCGTCGCGGCCCATCGATTTGGGTCGTGACAATTCCGGTACGGTCGCCTGAAATCAAGCAGATAGCGTGGACTATAGCACACGAAAATTTGAGAATCGTCCTGAATTCTTGTTTTATGGCTCTACAACGCTAAAAAATGAGGAACGGTCATGGAGAAGCAATGACTATTATTCATTAGGTGGTTTTGAAGGGTCCACAAAATTTATGGAGATTCGGGGCCGGTCGCCAGAATTCATGTAGATGGCGTGGACTATAGCACATAAAAATTTGGCAATCGTCTTGAATTCCTATTTTATGGCACTAAAATGCCAAAAAACGAGGAATGGTCAGGGTGAAGCGATGACTATTATTCATTAGATCGTTTTTGATGGGCCATAAGCTTTTAGGACATTCGGGTCCGATCTCTAAATTCATGCAGATGGCGTGGACTATAACACACAAAAATTTAGGAATCGTACAAGATTTGTGCTTTATGGACCTAAAACACACAAAAAAAAAAATAAGGAACGGCCATGGAGAAGCGATGACTATTGTTCATTAGGTCATTTTTAAGGGCTCATAAAATTTTAGGAGATTCTGGGTTGTTCGCTCGAATTCATGTAGATGGCGTGTACATGAAAGTCTGAGAATCATCTTGAATTCTTGTTTTATGACCGTAAAATATCAAAAAATGATTAAAGGTCGAGGCAGAGCGATGACTATTGTTCATTACGTTGATTTTGATGGGCGTGCAAAATTTTAGGAGATTCAGGGCTGGTCGCTCGAATTCATGCAAATGGCGTGGACTATAACACACGAAAATCTAGGAATCACCATGAATTCCTGTTTTAGCCCTAAAATACAAAAAAATAAGAAATGGTCATGGCGAAGCGATGACTATTGTTCACTAGGTCATTTTCGATGAGCTCGTTTTGAAGTGACTTCATCTATATGTTTAACACATGCGTGTACTACTCGTTGTGTAGTAAAATTTCCTGTCAGTCACGATTGGATTTGAATCAATATAAAGCTTAGTAGATCGTGAGTCTTGGTTCTTAGCGAAATGCTACGCGCTATCTTACATACGATGATTTAGATCACCAAAAAGGAATTCCAGTAATGTCGTACGGTGGAAAGACAATGTCATTGAAGGGCATAATCTAATATAGGACTGCTCACCTGCGTAAAGACATTGAATTAGTTCTCAGTGAAAGAGGTCTCGAGTCAAGGAGAAAATTTTTAGGAGATTTGGGGCCGGTCGCTCGAATTCATATAGATGGCGGGGACTATAGCACATGAAAATCTAAAAATTATCCCGATTTCCTATTTTATGGTCCTAAAACGTTAAAAACCGAGGAACGGTCATGTAAAAGCAATAACTATTGTTAATTTGGTCATTTTTATTGGCCCGAAATATTTAGGAGATTCGGGGTCGATCACCCGAATTCAAGCGGATGACGTGGACTTAAGCAGACAAAAATCTGGAAATCATCCTGAATTCCTCTTTTATGGACCTAAAATGCCAAAAAACAATGGCGATGCGATGACTATTGTTCATTAGGTTGTGTTTGATGGTCCACAAAATTTTAGGAGATTCGGCGACGGTCACCCGAATTCATGCAGATGGCATGGACTATAGCTTACGAAAATCTGGGAATCATCCTGAATGGTCATGAAGAAGCAATGACTATTATTCAGTAAGTCGTTTTTGATGGGCCCATAAAATTTTAGGAGAAATGGGGTCGGTCGCTTGAAATCATGCAAATGACGTGCACTATAGCACACGAAAATCTGGGAATCGTTCTAATTTCCTGTTTTATGGCCATAAAATGCCAAAAACGAGGAACGATCATGGCGAAGAAAAGACTATTGTTCATTAGGTCATTTTTTATGGGCCCAAAATATTTTAGGAGAATCGGGGCCTCGACAAACCACTTTAAGTTGAAGTTTTGGGACTTTGACCCACTTTATCATACTTTGAGCCCTAGACTTCGAGAGTGGGAGATTTTAAAGAGCTATTTCACTACATCATTGGAGGTAAGCAATTTACACTTAGATTTGACTTTATATCATGATTTTTCATGGAATTCTACATCTAAAAACTTAAATTTTAAAGTGAAATTTGAGGGTGGGGGGTGACAAAACTTTTGAAAAGTGAATAATTAAGATTTGAACTCCAATTTGAGGTGTTAGGGATTTATGAGTTTTGTCGGATTTCAGGAGGCGGGATCAGACTAAATTTTTAGTTGACTTTGAGTATTTAATTAAACATCTAATCTTTATTGTTTAGGTTCGATTTCTAAGGCTTTGTTTGACGTTATTGGGAAGTATTTGACTAGACTCGAGCTGTTTGGAGTCGAATTTTTGAGAATTTTACATTTTTGGTGATTTTAGGCTGTCGGGTAGAGGTAAGTTTCTTGGTTAACCTTATTACGAGAAAAACCCTTAGGATTTGACTTGTTTGCTATATGTTTAAGGTATTGGGGATGATGTATATACGTGGAGGCGAGCGATATGCTTTTACCGAGTTTATATCATGACCGATGTAGAGTTGAAATATTTATGTCTTATTTTGACTATGTGCTCATTTGATTCAGGATTTCTTTGACTTATATGACTATTTTGCTCTCTTATTCATGGTAGAAATCATGCTTAAATTTATAATTGTTTATGAAGGCATGGGAACTTATCCTTGATATGTTGAATTGCTTAAATTGTCCGTAGTCATATAAAGATTCTATGAGCACATATCCATATGATTTTTTATTAAGTCCTTGCACACCTTTTACCTGTATTTCTTGAGCATATATATACATGTTGAATGATGATACTTGATTTGGACTGAGGATATTGGCATGAAGGGTAAGCGTGAAGTTGAGGTACAATTATAGCACATAAGATATGATGATCGGATATTGATTTATGAGGGATGCTATTATGCCCCTATTTGCGCTTGAATTTGGATCCGTCCCTCCAGAGTTAGGTGATAACCCATGTTACTTTGGGCCATGTGAGAGTGGTTGGTGCATAGATTTTATACCGGGTTAATACATGAATTTTGTATCGGGTTACGTTGATACATGGATTGTGTATCGGGGTACATGGACCTTGTATCCGTTTGAGCATGCATTCATATTATTGACTCATTTAGGAGTACTCATTTAACTGTTACTTGTTATTTGACATCCTTATATACTAGTTTGGAGTCCCGACTCCGTTATTTGAGCATGCTATCTTTTATTACTATATCCGAGCAACTTTATGCTTATTTCTATACTGGAAAAGCATGCTTAATACTCTTCAACTGTTGATATGTATGATTCTTATTATTCATGATATTATGTATTGTTTCGATTCTTAATTCTATTATTATATCGGTGGTAAGTACCTGAAAATATCTAGCCTCTCCACTATTTTTTCGAGGTTAGACTTGATACTTACTGGGCACCGATAATGGGTTACTCATACTACTCTTTTGCACATCTTTTGTGCAGATCCTCGAGTGATTCCTAGCAGAGCTTCCTGATTGAGCTAGAAGATTATACGGAGACATAGGGTGATCTGCACTTCGTGGATCTACTTCGCAGTTCCCGAATCCATGCTCCTTTATTATTCCTACCTATTTATATTTCAGAAAGCTTGACATGTATGCGAACTTGATCTCATTTTCTTAGTTTACTCGTGTACTTATGCCACCTAATCTTAGGGGTTGTATGGTATTGGCCGTGTTTAGACCGTTTTATGACTATCAAATTTTCCTTTTTTTATTTTTTTTTACTATTTTGGATTATTATTGTCTTTACTAATGGTATATCATTGTTAATAAAGGAAATGAATTTTGTTTTGTGGATTGTGAGTTGGTTTGCTTAGCAAGTTCGGCTAGGCACCATCACGACCTCGAGGCAGTATTTTGGATCGTGGCAATTCTTTGGATAATCTATAACCATTGGTGAAGAAACAAATCCTTAGGAGTCATTTGGTTGGTTTGATAGGAAAAATTGATCTCCACATAAAGTCTAGTATTATTAACACAATGTTTGGTTATTGTACAGTACCTTTTTGAAGTTGCGCAATGTATTATTTTAGGCATGATAAATGTACAATAAAAATGTAAGTATTAGTAATGCATGGACTAAAAATGACTAAAGTTACAAAACGAACTACTCCATCCGTTTTAAAAAAAGTGTTTTAGTTTGACTTGACATAAACTTTAAAGGTAAGACTTTTAAGATATATGATCTTAAATAAGCCATAACACTTGTATGACGATAAAACTTTTGAAACTTGTGGTGTGAAACCTGTCATAGCATTTGTGTGGCTGTTATTATTTCCCTTTAAGGAAATATTGAAAGGTCTCAATCTTTTTGGAAAAGACTAATAAAGAAATAGTGTCAATCTTTTTGAAACAGATAGAGTATGTTTTAATAGCAAATAAGCTAAAAAAATAAAAAATAAACACATTCTTATTATACATTGTATAAAATTTTTGAATACATCAAACTAAACATCGCAGTACAACCCCATATCAATCTATGTATTATAATTCTTGCTTTATTAATTCCTGCATAACTTATCTCTAAATCAAACGATCATTAAGAATTTATGCATCTTTCATAATCCATTGTACATGGATATTAAGAACCTCATCAACATAAGCCTTGAGATTCACATTAGATGAACCATTTTCCTTAATAGTATCTTTAGCTAAGTCCCTCCATTTCTTAGCATTTTTTCTCAATTCCTCTCCTTCCTTTCCATCCCCCATCACAATTTCTATGCACCTCTTGAACTCGGCCCCTTCAACAAAGCCGTCTTCATTCATATTCACTCTTACACCAGTCTTCCAAACATCTTGAATAAGCTTAGAATTACAACCTTGATCGGTCCAAAGTGGACACGCCACGACAGGAATCCCAAAAACTAAGCTCTCCAGAGTCGAATTCCATCCACAATGAGTCAAGAAATAACCCAAAGAAGGGTGTTGTAAAACCTCTATTGAGAACACCAAGACACTATTTTCCCTTGCTTTTCAAGTTCCTCTTTGCAACTTAGATTTTCTATTGTTTTTTCTCCATTAACTACCCACAAAAATGGCCTTTCACTTTGTAACAATCCTTGAGCAATCCCTTCCATCATTTGTTTTGGTAATTCAGTATAACTACCAAATGCTACATAAACTACAGATGCATTAGGCTTTGCATTCAACCATTCCATGTAATCTTTTGAACATTGTCGCAAAGCTAAAGGAATCAAAGGGCCAATCCCTACCATATTCACATTCTTTATAGCCCTCAATGCCTCAAATTCCAAAGCATCAAAAGTGTTCACAAGTACTATTTCATTACTTTCACTATTTATTATCTCAACATGCTCTTTCATTGTTTCAATTAGCCAGTCCATAAGTCCATCACTTGAAAGCAAAATTGATGGAATCTCACGAGTACATAAAAGCAAGGATAATATTTGGCAACATATCTATTTTCGAGGCTGGGCTAGAGTGTCGGTTACAGATTCGGTCAAACTCAATAGTTTTTGTTATTGTGGGAGGGGGAGAGATGGGTAAAACGCTCCCTAACAAAAGAAACATCATATCTAAGGCTCGGACTCGCGATCTCTAGTTAAAGATGAAGAAATTCTTATCACTCCACCATAATCCTTGTTAGTTATCTCACATCTATCATTAGTAGGTTATAATGGAGCATGTTAAAAACAATCCCAATAGTTCGGACTTACATTTCCTTTTCCTAATATAGTGGTTATCTATTATATTATACAAAAATCAAGAAGTAACATATTAGCAAATATGTTTTTCTTTTATTCAAGCATTAAACAATTCATATTTTAACTTATGTATCAACATTATAAAGCGAGTCGTTCTTCCAAGGACAACATTGTAATAAAACTTTAGAAAATGTGTGGTTTTATATGCACTAATTTCAACATCTTTACGAGGTAGTTATGGGTTTTACTAGATTTCTTGATATTAGTTTCTTTTTATGTGCATCTTTCATAAATTTGTAATATTACGTATCCATCTTTAGATATAATAAAAATACTTATAGCCTACCTAGGATTTCAAGGTTGGAACTAGGTTGGTTGAAAACAAAAATGATGGTACCTTCTAGCAGTGGCGGAATCAGGATTTTTATTAAGGAGAATTAAAATATAAATAAGTAAACATACAAAGAAATCAAGGAGATTCAACATATATAAAAAATAAAAATTTAATTTGTCTACGTAGTATAATTTTAGGACGAATGAGTGTCACTTAATTTCCCTTGGCAAAGAGTAGCTCTGCCACTGCCTCCTACCCCTAAGCACTCAAAAAGGTGGGTACCTCATACTCCTCTCAGTTTTTTTTCACTGACCTAAGTAAGAACTTTAGATTCTAGGTTTGAAATTAGATTCTGGCAGTTCAAAACTACAAACTCGAAGGCAGAAGCGGACTCCGGATTTTAACACGAAAGAGGTATAGTATTCTGCTCAACCAAAATCCCCCGAAGGCTTTTAGTTGTTTAAGATGTCAAGTGATTTAAATTAACTATTTTCAAGATATACACATATATATACAAGATCTCTGTCGAAGTTTACGAGGTTCGGTAACTCTTCAATATTACACATAAGTCAGCCTTTGCTCGAAGGTATGAGGTTTGAATTTGGTAGTTCAAACTTTAGACCTTCGGACGAAGACCTGAAGTTAGGCTCTGGCAGTTCAAAACTTATCCCAATGTCTAGAGGTGGAGGAGGAGGAAAAAGAGAAACAATTTGAAGTTTACCCAATCTGACTAGATTTTAAATAGTTTTTGAAATCTGAATATATTTTAAACAGTGCCCTAAAAATCGACTACCTGGTGTCATTTTTACCTTACTGTATGTACATAGTCAGATAAAGTGGAATTAGTCACTACCATCAGTCCTGTGCATACAAGGGTTTTTACCCAAATTAACATTAATGAAAAATAAAATATATAACTATATTGGAAAATAGTAATAATTTGATTATGAATGGTAATATATGAAAGCATACCTAGTGTACTACTTAAAAAGTCTAATATGGTAATGTTATAATAACTACATACATCTTAGCCTTGGGATTACTTTAACTGTCTAAATAAGAAAATCATTAATTAATACATTGATCAAGACACTAAAAGAAGTAGATTTAGTTTCTCTTGTTCTCACTGTATTNAGTCGAATTCCATCCACAATGAGTCAAGAAATAACTCAAAGAAGGGTGTTGTAAAACCTCTATTGAGAACACCAAGACACTATTTTCCCTTGCTTTTCAAGTTACTCTTTGCAACTTAGATTTTCTATTGTTTTTTCTCCATTAACTACCCACAAAAATGGCCTTTCACTTTGTAACAATCCTTGAGCAATCCCTTCCATCATTTGTTTTGGTAATTCAGTATAACTACCAAATGCTACATAAACTACAGATGCATTAGGCTTTGCATTCAACCATTCCATGTAATCTTTTGAACATTGTCGCAAAGCTAAAGGAATCAAAGGGCCAATCCCTACCATATTCACATTCTTTATAGCCCTCAATGCCTCAAATTCCAAAGCATCAAAAGTGTTCACAAGTACTATTTCATTACTTTCACTATTTATTATCTCAACATGCTCTTTCATTGTTTCAATTAGCCAGTCCATAAGTCCATCACTTGAAAGCAAAATTGATGGAATCTCACGAGTACATAAAAGCAAGGATAATATTTGGCAACATATCTATTTTCGAGGCTGGGCTAGAGTGTCGGTTACAGATTCGGTCAAACTCAATAGTTTTTGTTATTGTGGGAGGGGGAGAGATGGGTAAAACGCTCCCTAACAAAAGAAACATCATATCTAAGGCTCGGACTCGCGATCTCTAGTTAAAGATGAAGAAATTCTTATCACTCCACCATAATCCTTGTTAGTTATCTCACATCTATCATTAGTAGGTTATAATGGAGCATGTTAAAAACAATCCCAATAGTTCGGACTTACATTTCCTTTTCCTAATATAGTGGTTATCTATTATATTATACAAAAATCAAGAAGTAACATATTAGCAAATATGTTTTTCTTTTATTCAAGCATTAAACAATTCATATTTTAACTTATGTATCAACATTATAAAGCGAGTCGTTCTTCCAAGGACAACATTGTAATAAAACTTTAGAAAATGTGTGGTTTTATATGCACTAATTTCAACATCTTTACGAGGTAGTTATGGGTTTTACTAGATTTCTTGATATTAGTTTCTTTTTATGTGCATCTTTCATAAATTTGTAATATTACGTATCCATCTTTAGATATAATAAAAATACTTATAGCCTACCTAGGATTTCAAGGTTGGAACTAGGTTGGTTGAAAACAAAAATGATGGTACCTTCTAGCAGTGGCGGAATCAGGATTTTTATTAAGGAGAATTAAAATATAAATAAGTAAACATACAAAGAAATCAAGGAGATTCAACATATATAAAAAATAAAAATTTAATTTGTCTACGTAGTATAATTTTAGGACGAATGAGTGTCACTTAATTTCCCTTGGCAAAGAGTAGCTCTGCCACTGCCTCCTACCCCTAAGCACTCAAAAAGGTGGGTACCTCATACTCCTCTCAGTTTTTTTTCACTGACCTAAGTAAGAACTTTAGATTCTAGGTTTGAAATTAGATTCTGGCAGTTCAAAACTACAAACTCGAAGGCAGAAGCGGACTCCGGATTTTAACACGAAAGAGGTATAGTATTCTGCTCAACCAAAATCCCCCGAAGGCTTTTAGTTGTTTAAGATGTCAAGTGATTTAAATTAACTATTTTCAAGATATACACATATATATACAAGATCTCTGTCGAAGTTTACGAGGTTCGGTAACTCTTCAATATTACACATAAGTCAGCCTTTGCTCGAAGGTATGAGGTTTGAATTTGGTAGTTCAAACTTTAGACCTTCGGACGAAGACCTGAAGTTAGGCTCTGGCAGTTCAAAACTTCAGATCCCAATGTCTAGAGGTGGAGGAGGAGGAAAAAGAGAAACAATTTGAAGTTTACCAAATCTGACTAGATTTTAAATAGTTTTTAAAATCTGAATATATTTTAAACAGTGCCCTAAAAATCGACTACCTGGTGTCATTTTCACCTCACTGTATGTACATAGTCAGATAAAGTGGAATTAGTCACTACCATCAGTCCTGTGTATACAAGG
>AWOL01S0073387.1:55004-70046 GCA_000715115.1 Nicotiana otophora | reverse complement strand
CAACCCCCAACCTCATCCCCCGCAATTTATTTTTTACTTTTTTTTTGTAATTTTAATTTTCTATTTTCTGTTTTTACGTTTTCCTGCACCACCCATCCACCTCAACCCTACCCGCAAAATATTTTTCAACTTACACATTTTAAATACTAATTTGTTATTTAAGAAAATACATTTTGATTCTCAAAATACTAATAGTATTTTTTACCTTTTATACATATGTATATAAAAGGTAAAAGGCTTTGTTTATGCAAAATGAGCATGGTTCTAAACACATGGGTCAAGTTGGGCGGGTTGGGCTATGACCTATTGTTTAGCCCATCTTGACCCAGCCCATCTTAGCCTAAGTAAAGTTTGGGCTGGGTTGGGCAATGACCCATTTATTGACTTAACCCATCTTGACCCACCCAAATTCAGCCCAACCCGCCCATTTGCCACTCCTAGTGACATCCAGTGATGACAAGGAGGTAGAAGCAACCAAGCTATGGCACATGCGCTTGGGACATGCTGGAGGAAAATTCTTGAAACTTTTATCATATCAAGGATTGTAAAAAGGAGTAAAGACTTGCAATTTGGAGTTTTGTGAGCATTGTATCAAAGGGAAACAAACAAGGTTTAAATTTGGAACAGCTATCCATAATGCTAAAGGTATTTTGGATTATATTTATTTTGATGTTTGGGGTGCTTCCAAAACACCTTCATTAGGTGGGAAATATTATTTTATAACCTTTATTGATGACTTTCCCGAAGAGTATGGGCGTATACTATGAAAACCAAAGATGAGGTGTTGGGAATTTTTCTCAAATGGAAGGCAATGATAGAGACTCAAACGGGCAGAAAGATAAAGTGTCTTCGCACAGACAAAGATGGAGAATACAAAAATGATCTTTATAATAAGATTTGTAAAGATGGCATTTTGAGACATTTCACCGTCAAAAATACACAACACAATGAAGTGGCAGAACGTATGAACCAGACTTTGCTGGAGAAGATTCGGTGTATGTTGTCCAATGCTGGCTTGGGCAAAGAATTTTGGGTTAAGGCAATAACATATGCATGTCACCTCATTAATCGTCTACCATCTATCGGTACTGGTGGCAAAACACCATTTGAAAAATGGTATGAAAAACCTGCTGAAGATTATAATTTTTTGCTTGTGTTTGGCTAAATTACATACTATCATGTGAAAGAGTCAAAATTGGATCCGAGAGCAAACAAAGTTATATTTATGGGGATTACTTCTGGAGTCAAAGGATACCGCTTATGGCGTCCAGAAACAAGAAAAACTATACTCATCAGAGATGTTACCTTTGATGAACATGCCATAACAGATAAGGCGACAGTTGAAGATGTCAAACAAACTGATGGTGCTTCAAAGCAGGTGGAGTTTGAGAGAAAATTAATTTTTCCAACACAGGGAGAAAACGAGGAAACAATAGAATATTTTCCCCTCGAAGAAGAGTCAGAGAGGGAGATTCCAATTTAGGAACCTCAACAACAACTTGAATCAATAGCAACCAGCAAGCCAAAAAGAATAATAACGAAACATGTTCGTCTCATAGAGACGGTGGCTTGTGCAGCCTCAATTATAGCTAATGGTGTTCCTACCACTTATAAAGACACGGTCCAAAGTTCATAAGAAGATAAGTGGAGGATTGCCATGAATGAAAAAAAGTAGTCCTTTCATCAGAATCGCACATGGAAATTGGCCAATCTCCCGAAGGGCAAGAAAGCAATTGGGTGCAAATAGGTATTCGCAAAGAAAGAAGGATTTCCTAACCAAAAAGATATTCGCTACAAAGCAAGATTGGTGGCCAAAAGGTACGCTCAAAAGGAGGAAATTGATTATAATGAGGTATTTTCTCCAGTCGTGAAACACTCCTCCATTAGAGTTTTGTTGGCTTTGGTAGCACAATTGAATTTGAAACTAGTTCAGTTAGATGTAAAAACTGCATTTTTACATGGAGATTTGGAAGAGAAAATCTATATCACTCAGCCAGAAGGATTAAAAGTTGCTGGAAAGGAAAATATGGTATGCAAACTTGAAAAATCATTGTACGGATTGAAACAATCTTCTAGACAATGGTACAAATGATTTGACAAGTTTATATTGCGGCAGAAGCACAAAAGAAGTAAATACGATCATTGTGTGTATTTGCGCAAGTTGAAGACAGATCCTTCATATATCTTCTCCTATATGTTGATGATATGTTGATAGCTTCCAAAAGTCAAGAAGAAATTGAGAAGTTAAAGATTCAACTAAGAAAGGAATTCGAGATAGGATTTGGGGGCGCAGAGAAAATTCTTGGCATAGAGATAAAAAGAGATAAGACATTCAAAGAAACTCTATCTATCTTAGAAAGAATAATTGAAGAGAGTAATCGATCAATTTGGCATGAATGACAACACGAAGTCGGTTAGCACTCCGCTTGTTCTTCACTTTAAGCTTAGTGATGCTACGTCGCCGAAGAATGAAGCTGAACGAGAGTATATGTCAAGAGTACCATATGCGAGTGTTGTTGGTAGTTTGATGTATGCAATGGTTTGCACAAGATCTGATATTTCACATGCTATCAGAGTTGTAAGCAGGTATATGCATATCATTGGCAAGCTGTGAAATGGATTCTACGGTATGTTCGTATATTTGTGCAACTGTAGATGTTGGATTGATTTTTTAGCAGGAAGATGGTCAATATCTGGTTGGATATTGTGACTCAGATTATGCGAGTGATTTGGACAATTTATGTTTTCACTTTTCCAAATGCACCAGTTAGTTGGAAGTATACTTTGCAGTCAATGGTTGCTTTGTCTACTACTGAGGCAAAGTACGTGGCAATTACGAAGGCTGTAAAGGAGGTAATTTGGTTTCAGGGATTGCTTAGAGAGCTTGGTATTGGTCAAGAAAGCATCACACTATTTTGTGATAGTCGAAGTGTTATCCAATTAGCAAAGAACCAAGTTTATCATGCAAGGACGAAGCACATTAATGTTCGATAGCACTTTATACGAGAAGAAGGTGGAGTCATGGTGCAGAAAATTCGGACTACAGACAACCATGTTGATATGCTAACAAAAGTAGTGACTGTGATCAAGTTTCAACATTGTTTGAACTTGATCAACATTGTTGAACTTCGAAGATTGAAGTTGAAGACACAATCAAATTTATGAGTGAGAGAAAATTGAAAAAGTGGAATCTTGCCAAGGTGGAGATTTGTTGAAATTGACAAGATTAATGTGAACAAGTATGAACATTTGAAAACCTTCTTTTTGGAGGAAATTGGTAGATGCATTTTTTCATGCATTTACATTGCATGATCACACTTAATGTGATGTCGTGCATGACATTACTAAGGTCTAGAAATAGCAAGGGTTTTGTTCATTTGTAAACATCTCTCATGCCTTCTTATCTCCTAAAGCATTTGAATCTTCTTTCTCCCTTGTAATATTTCACTTATATTTTTGGAGTGAAATAAAGTTTTGACTTGATTGTATCCGAGTACCAAGCAAAATCAAATTTTGCCGAACCTCGTAAACTTTTATTGTTCTTTTTATTATTGTCTCACTCACTATTTATTAGTTACATTTAGATATAGTAGTTGTGATTTAATCTCTATATGTTCGGCTTCCGCAACAATTACTCTATTTTTTTGGTTACCATATTAAATTTACTGTGAAGATTTATACACTCTAGTGCACAAAATTCAAACTCACTTACAAATTGATCAAAATTTAACTTATTCAACTCGTAACCAAGTTGTGTTATGAAATTTTTAACATAAGTGACATGTTAATTTCTTATTTCTTCGACTTACTTTTGTTGTCATTTTAGACCAATATAGAAGGGAAAAAAGGATCTTTTGGCTTTAATGTTTGTGACTCAAGATCAACTGATACCAAAATAAATAACCAATAATGCATAAGTTTGCTACTATTAATCTTAGGAAACGCAAAATGCATTTTATACATCACACGTTCATAATTTGCTACTCCTTCCGTCCAAATTCATACTCTTTTCATTTTAAAGACTAAAAATACTATTATGTATAGATTGTATTCTATGTGGTACATTATAGAACTGTTACCACCTCAAAACCATTTATGAAGAATTTGATCATCCAAATAGGTACTATAACTGTTGAACATGGTTTGTTATTGCATGAGGGCAGGACTGAGCTTGAAGAAGCTCCAAACGTGCAGAACGTGGAGCAAACTGCAATATGTAGTCTTCATCTGAAGATTCACGACATTGTAAATAAACAAACGGGTATCAGAGCTTTGAAAGCATTTCAAATTTCTTGTTTCTTTCCTCCAAGTAATCAAATTATATTCCGAACAAGAAAAAGAAAAAGTGAAGAGACACTCAACAAAAAGTTTTAATAGTGTTCTTACTTTCTTTAACCGTCTCGTAGAGCCAGCATAATACTTCATCTGCAAATGCTAAGCACACTCCACCCTACCACAGCAACAGTCACAAGAAATAAGAACCGGAACCTAATTGCTAAATTGACAACACTAGGCAAAATTAAGAGAAACCAAAGCAATAAACGATTTCTCCAAACGTCTTTTCATGCGCAAGGCTCACAAGAAACAAGAGGATTTTTTTAACCTAGTGCAAATTGATAAGAAACTACTTGGTTTCCATTACGAAGCAGATAATGCTCCAATTCATATGAAAGCTGAGAGCAGAAAACATGTCACTATTCTTTCTTCTTCTTTTTCTTTCTTGTTTTTTATTTTTTTTCCGTTATTGTTTTTTTCCTTAGGAGTAGATCGAGGGGAAGTGGCATTGGAGACAGCAAAGGGGTGCAGAAGACCAATGGTAAACTCCTATGATCCCCGATTCTAGTATGTAATGTCAATAACTAGGCTACTAGATGACCTTCAATATTGTCAACTAACTGAAGCTTAATATTGTGCAGAAAAACACTGTTAAATTTCACTATTGAGTTATAAAGGTCTTGGACTGCTTCACCCATTATCTTTAAAGTTCTAAGTTGGATGCTAATGCTTAAGCTAATATCAGAGCCAGCTCTTCGCAAACTTATTCCACACTTGTAAGTCAGATATTAAAGCTTGAGATGAACCCCCAAACCATGTTATACATGTCGGAGGCTTTTGAGTTATAAGTTTCTCCACATGAGATGTGTACAGGCTTACTTTATAAAGGTCTTGTACAACTCTATCCATTACCTAAAGGTTTTGGGTTGTATGTTCAAATTCTTTCACACACTCACTATGTTGAATATTCATAAGAAAATGAGGAGCACAATTTAATCCACCCTCGCGATTCCATCCCACCCCTCCCCCCCCAAAAAAAAAGAAAAAAGAAAAGAAAGTAAAAAAGAAACATATCCCACCAAAAAAGACTGAAATAAGAAAAAAAAATCTATAAACAAGAAATAAATGCCGCAGTAGTGGCTAATGGTAGGGTATTCTGGAGCTGCAGGAGACCAAAAAGCACCCCCTACAACAGATCAGACAGAAGTATAGGCAGTTATGCATCTCAGAAAAAAGAGATTAATTACCTGCCAATAATTTTTCAGTTTTACTCTGTGGATAATATCTTTAGTTCTCAATCTTTCCGTGCGGACAAGACGACCAGCATCATCCCTACAGTATAATACAATTACAGATTCATAAAATTAACCTTGCAACACTTGTCGAGAAATGAACAAATTTGACTTCGGTCATGATCAGTCAACTGAAAGAACACAACTAGTGATGAAATCCTGTGAAGAAGATTACTGAGAATGTCTTTTTTATAGGTTCCATGTTTTATTATTAAACACCAAGATGGTGCCAAAGATATGTACAGGACGTCTATATGACACAAACTAGCCATCCACTGGCATATATCAAATTTGTCCCGGCACTCTGTTCACACCGAAGTACAACGAAAGATCTTTTAATGTTTTCAACAACATTCTCATTACTGTCGAACATTAATTGAGAGATGAAAGAGAAGAAACCATGGCATTAAGTTGCATAACAGATTAATTGATAAAGGGCAAGAGCTGTCCCCCGAGCCTTTAGAAAGGAAAAGGAAAAGGAAAAGCATAGATGGAAGAGCACAGCACGTAAATTACCTAAAGCCAACAACAATATAAGGTACACCAGCAAGAAAGGACTGGATCTGCAACAAAAGAGAATAGACATAAGTGAAAGTAATAGACTACTTGAAAGCTTCAAACGAAGGACAATCTAGAAACAGTTTAACGAAGTTGAATGGAAAAGTAAATTTAGGTGATTCATTATTTAGTTTTCACTTGGAATAGCCTGCAACATAGCTAAACTAATCATTGTGTTAATGCATTAAGAATTTGGTATTTCAAACACAGAAATAACGAAGCATGGAAGAATCTGCATAGAGCATGGAATGTGTTTCCGTTGTCAATACCCAAAACTTGAGCAATTTCTCCCTCTCATATCTTTCCTCGGTATGATAATCCAGCTGTAAGCAGCAGAAATGAGGTGTATAAGTAAAAAAACAGAAAAGAATGGAGAAGGGGAAGAGAACCCAACAGGCAGGAATACCTCGCGACTAGTCTTCAATTCCACATAAAACCTCCTCCCATCATCAGTTGAATCACAACAGTCCATTTCAGCCCCCATTAAAATATGATGCGCCCCTAATTTGGTATTAACTACAGCACAATATTCAACATTGGCATCAACGTGGTGTATCCCTACTCCATCAGATCGTGTTGGATCTTCTGTTGCAAGGCTCTCGAAACAATATCCCCCGTAACACCTAGTTTAAAGGGTAAAAAAGAAGCCCTTTCAAACAAGACGAAAGACAAACAAACAAAGCATATTTAGTTGACTCTAATGATTAACAAATTTATACTAATCAACTTTGTTGCTACTAAAATAATTAATATTTCTAATTCCTAATAACTGATACTTCTAAAAGAAAACTGCTATGCAATATTGACTATTTCTTTTTACAAGTATATAGCATTGACTAATAAAAAGAAAAAGCAGACTGCTTTTATGTTGTCAAAAGTTTAAAGTTATGTGTTTTGATAACCAGTTGTCCGGCCAGCTTGCGTACACCTGTATTCACCAAGGCTTGGACAGATGGGAAGAAATCATCTAGTGTTTTTGTCTCCGCTGGAATTTGAACTTGAGACCTCGTGGTTCTCAATCCGCTTCATTGACCACTAGGCCACACCCCTTGGGTGCAAGTTATGTTGGGATATTTTGATCATAACATAGTTTGTAATCAACTAAAATTATTTGATGTCTTATTATTGCCCCTTGTATTAATTTTCTTTTCAGAGAAGGAAAACAAATAAAAAAGGAATAATTACTCTAACAGACATCTTTATCGTGAAAATAATAAAAATGGTTTATAAATTACATGTAGTGCTGATAAACCAAAGAATGTACAGTAGTTAATAAGTTTCTGTCGCGCAAATATTAATTATAACAGAGTCAAGTGAAACAGAGTGTACAATTTATGCACATCGGATTCCCCCTACGGAGCTGGTTCCCCAAGGTAGAAAAAAGAAAATCGAAAGGTGGAGAAAAGGAGAGAAACTGCATCCAAACTCCATTTCTAATCCAGGAAAATTGAAATCAGCAGCTCTTTTGTATGATGAGCTTCTAAATGTTTTTTTTTGGCTGGAAAGTAACTATAGAATCTGAACTCATCAATTAAAAGTTATAAACCTTCACATTGTCCACAAAAAGTATGCAAATTTTTTCGTAAAAGCAAGAATTCAAAAACATTCAAGAACCTTCTCCGATCCAGCTCACTCTTTGGCCTTTCTGGCAGTTTATGAACGTCAAGATAAACAACCCCTTTTCTTTTATGCACTCCCATTTCCCAAGGTTCATGCCTGAGATAAGCAGTAGCCATTATCTGCATACAAACAGGATAACCGAGACGAGTGTTAACGAACTCAAGTATCATGTGAACTAAAACGATTATATCCGGATCTGCCATCAAGGACACCAGATGAAGAGTATACAAATACATATTAGTTTGTGTCAAAAAGCAGTTATTGCTGAAGAAATGAGATTTTTAATATATCAAATCAAGGGTCTCCTGTTTTGAACTGGTGACCAAACAAGACCAAAAATATTGCAGATAAACGATCTTCTCCGTAACAAATATTTGATACTCTGAAACTGGTCAATCTGCATTATGGAAGCATCATTCAAGGAGATTCAACGTTACCTTATTAAGGTTGTTGCGATAAGTCTGTCACAAGGGAAAAGGCAATACATTAATCAACTGCCAAACACATGGACTTCTGACAACAACTTGAGAAGACAACAAATCCTTACCACAAAATGCATTCTATCAAGCGGTATATTTTTATTCCTGATACTGGCCAGTAAGTCACCAAAACCTTGAGAACCCAAATCTATTAAAGAGACATATTTGTCAGATTATATACACAGGTGCAGATAGAAAACACAAGAAACTCTGAGCCTAAGCATCAATCATCTAGAAGTTTCATATTCTCTACTTCCATCCCTCAAGAATATACCTTTCTTCTCAACAAAAGTGTCAAAACCTTCATTCAGGTCTGCTCCAACATCTTCAGTAATTAGACGCTTGAATAGCCTCTGATAATACGAAAGGGATGTGCTATCATGAATGGTCATTCTGGGGTTTGTTATACTGAAATGTCAATGAAAAGTAAAAGGAAAGAAAATACTTACCAAACTGCGGTCATCAAAGTAGACTTCTCCACCTTCAACTCGACTGAAGCACGCGAGTTCACATGGCTATTATCCCAAAAATAAATTAAAGTAAATTAGAAGAAAATATGCAAGCAGCAAAGAGGCACAATATTTCCCACCTCCTCTTCCCCCTACCACGGCAAAAAAGGAATCAATCTCTCTCTCAGTCTCTCACGCGCACTGACTGGTAAAGTATCAAGGTACCAAGAAAGTCCTTTTTTTTAAATAAAGCAAGGTACCAAGAAGGTCTTAGTTGTAAAGGATATGGAAGAGGCAAAGAAAAGAGCGATCATACAAAGCAAGGTACCAAGAAGGTCTTAGTTGTAAAGGATATGGAAGAGGCAAAGAAAAGGGCGATCATACAAAGCCACAATCCATCTCTGCTCCAACCATTCCCCAGTTCATCCATATGATAAAGAACAAGCAAAGATTTTGGGGAGAATGTAGTGTTCGATAACAAGGGGGCCGAGCTGACCCCCTACAGTAGCGAATTATTAAAAATATTAGATAATTACACTTTAGAAAAAAAGATATAACATTTTGTAGAGAATGAATGAACATGCAGCACACTATAGAAGCCCTAATTTGTCTAAAACGACAAACCACTTAGTATTCAAATGGAGTACAAATGAGCGGAAAAGATATGGAAGACTCATGTAGCCACCTAACTAATTTAAAATTGAGGTGTAATTGTTGTTTAAACAGAATGGAAGAACCCACTTGGAACAGTAGTTAAACCGCAGCACATTAACAAAGGCATAACTTGAAGTTAAGGCTGTGCATTCGATTAGCCCAGGTACCCTTAAAAACGGCTTGGCAAACATCCATTGAGCTTAACTGGGTAATTTGACATCAAAAAGGAGGAAAGATGAAAAGCCAGAGAAAGAACTTACCTCTTGAAATGCTATACATTTTCTTGCTAATGTTTCTTCACTCTTTGCAAACTTTAATTCAGAGACAAAGCGTTCATCACGATGGCCGTTGAAAAACTTGGGACCATAACCATAATTGTGCCTTGAGGGATAAGGTCCAGGTCGCGGAAGGACTCCTCTATCATTTTGCCATCGACCCCGACCACAGCCTCCTCTCGTGTGGTGGTTAGTGTTACGTATAGGGGGTAAAACTGCAAAAGAGAATGATAAGAAGAGCTTAAACACAATCGACCTGATTAATGGAATATTTACCTAAACAGTGGCAATTGAAACTAATGTTAATTGAGCTTAAAATGGTGTTAAGCTTCGCATTCTTCTTTCACAATTCGAAACCAAACACTAATTATTTTTATTTTTTTTTGATAAGGTAAAGTATTATTAATAAAAAGCGTACCAAGAAGGTACACAAAGAGTACAAAACAGGGCAGACAGCACCTACAGAGAGCACTCTATTCCATCTTTCCCAACAAATCCAAAAATTCCAGATACTGATCCATAATATCTAATAAACACCTATTACACCCAAAAAATAGATTATGCAGACATAAATTTTTGAGACTAGCAATATTGTTCTTTTTATTCTCAAAACAGACACTGTTTCTTTCTGCCCAAATGGTCCAGAAAATGCATAGGGGAATGGTCCTCCAAAGCTGCTTCTGGGATTTTGATATCTTTTTCCCTTGCCAGCTATCAATTAGACTCCTAATATCTGAAGGCATAGCCCAAATGACACCACAAAGATTCAGAAAGAGCTCCCAGTATTGCTTAGCAACTTTGCAGTGAATAAAGAGATGATTTACTGATTCCAAGCTTTCTTCACATAGATAACACCTGTTGCTTAAAGAAAAGCCTCTTCTCTGTAGATTATCTTGAGTTAAACAAGCTTCTCTAATGGCAACCCATCCAAAAACAATCCACTTTGGGAGGTGCTTTGGTTCTCCATAGCATTTTCCATGGCCTATTCATCACATAATACTCGTATTGTTTTTGGAGAAAGTGTAACTACTCTTGACAGAATACTTCATGTCATTGCTAGCTGTCCAGACCATGGCATCCTCTTTATCTTCAACCACCAGTCTCCAGTATTTGAAATAATGGTTCAACTTCTTCCAACTCCCAATCATGAAAATCTCTCCTAAAATTTAGTTGCCACCCACTAGGAGAATAAAATTCAAAAACAGTCCCTGCTTTATTGGTGGAGCAGTTGTACAAGGTAGGGAATCTAATCTTCAAACTTACATCTCCCATCCACACATCAGTCCAAAATTTGATTCTGAAACCATTGCCCAGCTTCAGATTAGTGTATTGTTGAAAATGATTCCATAATCTACTGATGTTACTCCAAATACCACCCTTTGAAGAACTTTGACACATAGGGGGACACCAACCATCTCTCTTTACGTATTTGGCGTTTATCAAATCCTTCCAGGTGCTTACTTTTCCATCATTGTACCTCCACAACCATTTATGTAGTACGCTTTTATTGTGTAATCTCAAGTCCCTGACCCCATGCCTCCTCCCTTCTTATCAGTCATCACCTTATGCCATTTGACAAGATGAATCTTTCTTTTCTCTGCATTTCCTTCCCATAAAAAGTTACTCCTAATGGTGTTCAATTTCTTTCCACTTTCACAGGCAACTGAAACAGAGACATCAGATTGGTTGGGATTCCATCCAACACACTACTTACTCTTTGTATAAGTTCTCATAAAACCCCACTATCCCCCCTTTTACCTCCTCCTCTCCCTCAATCCTCACCCCGTCCACAATTAAGGACTCTATGAAGTTTCTCCTTCGATTTGCGACAGCAACCCTGTGGAAAAACTTGGTATACGAATCCCCCTCCTTTAACCAGAGCGCCCTCGATTTTTGCTGCCAACTAGTCTCCTGAGTTGTTGCTAACACGATTATTTCCTTCTTAACCTCCCCCAATCTCGCTTTCTCCGATTCATCTAGCTCCCTCGCCCCTTCCCCTCTCTCTAATTCCCCAAATTCATGCATAAGCTCCCTCATTTTGACCTCTACCCTCCCAAAGACCTCCTTATTCCACCTAATAATATCTCCCTCGAGCAATTTGAGTTTCTTCGACAGACGGAATGAAGATGACCTTGATACCCCGTAGCTTGTCCGCCATTCTTTCACTTTGTCACCAAATCCTGGCACTTTCAACCACATGTTCTCGAATCAGAAGGGAGCACGCACTTCCCTACCTCTGCATCCATCTAGCAAGATAGGCAAATGATCTGAAGTCAGCCTAAGTAAGGGAATCTGCAGCACATTCAGCACCAGCTCATCCCAGGAGGGCGATATCAGAAATCTATCAAGTCTAGACCTTGAGTTGGAATCCTCCTCCCTGGCCCAAGTAAACCTTTCCCCTGACAGAGTAAGATCAATGATGAAGTCAAAAAACTCCTACATGGCCCTCGAAATCAGACTACACCCTAATCTCTCCTCCGGGAATCTAATAGTGTTAAAGTTTCCCCCTAGAACCCATGGAATGTCCCATTCTCCCATAATATTGGCCAATTCCTCCCAGAAAGACACATTGGACCCTTCCCCTACCGGTCCGTACACTCCCCCAAATCCCCACTCCACCCACTCACTCTATCTTTGACGAGAGCTGCTAAAGAAAAAACTCCCTTCTTAATCTCCTTTACCTCCCACCTTGGACCTTTCCCCTACCGGTCCGTACACTCCCCCAAATCCCCACTCCACCCACTCACTCTATCTTTGACGAGAGCTGCTAAAGAAAAAACTCCCTTCTTAATCTCCTTTACCTCCCACCTTGGACCTTTCCCCTACCGGTCCGTACACTCCCCCAAATCCCCACTCCACCCCACTCACTCTATCTTTGACGGGAGCTGCTAAAGAAAAAATTCCCTTCCTAATCTCCTTTACCTCCAAGCTTCTATCATCCCACATAAGTAGAATGCCCCCAGCACTTCCCGCTGCTGGGACCCAGTCATATTTCACCCAACTACCTCCCCAGACACTTCTCACGATCGCATCCGACAAAACTTTCATTCTGATCTCCTGAAAACAAACTAGGTTGACACCCCACTCCCTAACTCCCACTTTGATGATGGCCCTTTTGTTTGGGTCATTCATCCCCCTCACATTCCATGAAAGAATCTTAACTTCTATAAGTAACAATAGCCCCCGTTTCCCCATCCCCATAGTCGAGGTCCCTTTCTCCCTGTCACACACCCGGCCCCTTCTCTGATACACCATTGCATCTCCTAAGTTATTTTGCTTAACACCTTTACCCAACTCCCTCCCTGCACCTTCATAAAAAGACTGTTGCTCAATTTCCCTCAACAGTTCTAAACACCCTATCTTACTTCCTTTCAAATGAAACACCTAAGAATTTTCCAAAGTTTAATAGTTTATCCTCCATCTAGAAGGACATATCCCATTCTCCAATCCGTGACGAAATTGGACAGGCGTCTTCTGTATGTACCCTCTCCTTGCCCCTACCGGAGGAATACAAGACCATAGCATTGCTAGAAATAGGAACTTTAGGTGCCGGGAGGATCTCATCGTTTCCTTGAGAGGCACCAACCTCTGAAATTAATGCCTCTCTGCTATGGGAATGACAAGAAACGCCAGCAAGGTATCGGAATGGAACCCTTGGCGGCATATTAACTGGTATTACTGGCCCGTCACTAACATCAATTGGGGCAGGCGCAGCAATCTCCCCAGAAGAGAAAGGAGCTTGTATTGTAACCTCAGCACAGCTATGCATAGGGGGAGATGAGGGGGCGATGGAGCTGGGTCCATCAGAGGCAGGAGGTCGTGGAATAACACCACCAGCTTTAGTCGGTGCTACCCCTGGAGCAGCGGCCCAAGAGGGGCGCGGGTCACTAGAGCTTGGTGAAGAAATACCACTATGTGAAGCACCATTGGCAGAAGAAGAAGGAGCGACTGCTCTCATGTGCTTAGGAGCCTTGTGCAGCTTGATATAATATAATTTGGGCCCCTTGGGATAGTTCCCGGGCCCATGTGTGGAGGCCCAGGCCTATACTTGCTGAAATCTTGCCCGGCCCTATGATAGTTAAAAGAGGACCGGCCCATTCTGCCTTTCCAGCTCGCATCACTACCCCAGGGGCATTCACGTCTTTTCCTCCCGATAAAATTTTGTCTTCTTCTCCCAAATTCAAACCCCGTCTCTTCTTGATCTAACGTCTGATTACGGCTTAGTCCGTTGATCCGGTGAATCCTCCCCTCCTTTCAGAGACTGATTTCCCCTCCCTTCTATTTGACCTTCCCTTTTCTTCTGCCACTACCACAGGCATAAATATAGGGCAAAATTCAAGGCTAAACCAAACCATGTAACTCAAGTAGCCATCTTCCACCACAGTGGAGACAGGGATTCTGCCCCCTTTCCTCACCACAATCCTCACTCGCGAGAGGTCATATAGGTTGCAAGTGACATCAATAAAACCCCCACAGATTTCCCCAATCTTCTTGAATAGATCAAGACACCAAAGATGCACCGGGAGACCCACCATGTTGACCGCCAAAGTTTCGCCGGGGAAACGAGGGTCGAGACACCCATCGTGCTCCACCCATCTATCTAGCTTTAAGAAGTTCCCATCAAACCACATGTTTCCTCTGACAAGAATTTCTGAAGCTTGAGACTCGTCGACAAATTGAAAGAGATATTGCGTGTCCCCCAGTTGCGATATTTTCAGTCCGTCCTTGACGTTCCATACCTCTGTTGCCCAGTTTCTAACAGCTGGAAAACTAACCCATTTGGAGAAAGACTCAATCAGACAAGATTCCAAGAAACCCTTGCACCTGAGGGTGTGCTCTTGAGACAGCGAGAAGTGCGGCTCCTGCCCTACGTCAAGCTTTCGATGGCATATTCCCCCAAGTTCTAGAGCTGGCCAAGAGGCAGCTTTGATGAAAGACATGTTTTCCAGCTTTCTAGATTCTAGAGAAAAGTAGGAGTTTCTCTCTCTATAGTCCATCATATCTAAATTTGGCTGTCCCAAAATACTATCCGTAGCTCCGGTGCTGCATGATGCCGTAAAATTCATAGAATGCTGCCTGAATCTGAAGATTTTGCCGGAAAATAGAAGAAATTTTCTGATTTAGGAGGAACTGGGATGGGAAAGCTCGAAAAAGCCTCGCGAAGAGGCTGTCTGAAGAAGAAGTAGTGAGGTCTGGTCGGAGAAAGCCTCACACGTCGCCGGAAAATAGTAAAAGTCGTCAGAATTTGGATATTTTTGGACTTGAAAGCTCGGAACAGCCTCGCGATGAGGCTGTCTGAAGGGGAAAAAGTGAGATCTGGCCGGGATCTGCCTCACACGCCGGCGCGTGGCTGAGAAGTCGCCGGAGCTGGGCCGCGCGTGAGGGCGCGTGGGTGGTCGTACGCCGGAGGTTCTAGCTGGGTTTTGATCGCGATAGGCTC
>AWOL01S0073387.1:35975-46246 GCA_000715115.1 Nicotiana otophora | reverse complement strand
ATACAACTAATTATATAATATACAACTTATTTATAACTTATCTACAATTTTTATACATACTAAAAATAAATTTCATACAACTAAATATACATTATACACTTATTTACAACTAATCTACAACTTATCTACAATTTTCATACATTATTTCTACCCAGTTAAATACAAATACAATATCATACAACTCAAATATAATTTTTATACAATATTTCTTTTGTATATTTTGTATCTGATTTGTATATATTTTGTGCATGGTGTGTGCTTCTTCCTCTCTAAAATTCCAATCAAAACTTACTCTCTTAATATAATTTTGATACATATCAATAACTTTATGTAAAAAGATAGTATTGATAACTTAAATACAAATTTTATACAACGATTCATACATCATACAATTATTTTTCAACTTTCATACAACATTCAAATAAAAAAATATATATAACTACACTAACTATACAATATACACTTAGTTTGATACAACTAACTATACAGTATACACTTAATTACAACTAATCTACAACTTTTATATATTATTTCTACCCAGTTAAATACAACTACAATATCATACAACTCAAATACAATTTTTATACAATATTTTTTTTGTATATTTTGTATCTTATTTGTATATATTTTGTGCGTGGTGTGTGCTTCCTCCTCTCTAAAATTCCAACCAAAACTTACTCTCTTAATATAATTTTGATACATATCAATAACTTAATATAAAAAGATAGTATTGATAACTTAAATACAAATTTTATACAACGATTCATACACCATACAATTATTTTTTAACTTTTATACAACATTCAAAAAAATATATATATATAACTACAACAGAATACAATTTACATACAATTATACTACAATTTCGTAAGTATATGGTATGTCATGTCTTATTCTTCTTCTTCGAGTTTCAATCTGAAATTCAGTCAAAATCAAGTATAATCTTTATCAAACACCCTCAAAATTGAGATATAAACTCCAAACAATATTCTCAATTGTTTGCAACAACACCCAATTCAAACAAATAATGATTTTTGAAATCCAAATTCGAAATCAAAGCTTCAAAGATTTTTAATGGTTGTCAATGGTGGAGAGTCAAACACTTAAATACTAAAAACTCTTTACTGCTTATCGTTGAGGAGGATTTTCATCCAACTCATTTCAAATCTCTCCGGTTACCGTCATGACAAGCTAAAAAGCTTGTTGATAAGGAAAAGAAATAGTTATCTTCTAACACTACGCTAACACCCAAAAATTGTTAGATACCAAAAATATCTACTCAGTTAATAAAGCTAATTATGGCTTAAAATAACTAATACACGGCTGGAATAAGTCTTATTGAAAGAGTTGTGGAGAGAAAATAGAAAAAGGATATAACCAAATCCCCTAATTTAAGGCACTAACGATAGATTGTATATAATTTATAAGTAATTCTTGTTTAGGGCGGGTAATACACAAAATTTGAATAATTTTGGTAAATAAGTTTCAAATATTGTATAGGGAGGAAAAAATCCCATGAAATAATTAAACAAGTAACTTATTACAAATTTAGAATAACAACAACAATTAACAACTGACAACAACAGTCCGATGCACTAAGCTCCCGCTATGCGCGGGTCCGGGAAGGGCCAAACCACAAGAATTTATCGTACGCAGCCTTACCCTCCATTTTTGTAAGAGAAACTGTTTCCATGACTCAAACTCGTGATCTCCAGATCACATGGACTTGTAAACTTCCCTTTTTGACAATTGACTACAGCATCAACCAAAAAATAGCTCCAAATGAATCTACGTGGCAAACTTGATAACATATGCATTTATGTGCATGGTTGAGCAGGTATACAACGATTACATATGTGGACAAATGTGAACAACCAGGGGCGGATCCACCCCTTTATAATGGGGTAGTATGGCACCCGCTAAGATGATAAAATTTTTATATACCTATATTAAAATTTTCTTAAATTAGGTTAAATATCTGATCCTACCACCCGCAGCTGTAAATTAGACAAAGGTGTCGTGGCTGCTAGATCTTTTTGAAAGTTTTTCTCGTACGTAAAATTCAAGTTGAAAATTGTCTTGAACCTTGTCCGACTTTTTCTTTTCGTGTGCTTTTTATTTCTTTTTGTCCCAGTCATTTTCCTTTTCGGCTACCTCCCAATTTTCTATTTATCGTTTCATTATTTTTTGTATTTTTCTTTTCTTTATTCTATTATTTATATGTGGTCTCTAACAAGAACACTCAAAAAGAGATTCCAAAATTATAAAATTCTATAAAATAAGCATTCCTCTTAATCTTAAATTTATGAATTTTCTTCTTTCATATCCGAAAATTTTTAGTCTTAATGGAAATTTTCGATTGAGATCAATTTTTTTTCATTTTTTTTATTATATCATAAAAATTTGTGTTTTTCTATGGTTATTAAGTATAATTTAAATCACTTTACTATTAAATTATGACAAAAAATTCGTAAGCATTGCTTAAAAAATATGAGATTTATGATTTTAATGTTTGAGAACTTATAGTTTATTTAATTCTATACTCATGGGGTATAATTTATCTATTGAAGATATTTTTTAAAAAAAATCTTATTCTGATTGATGTAATTCCCTTATTGAAGATGTTAACTTACTTGTGTAAATTTATTTTTAATATACAAAAAGAAAATGTAATTTCCTAGTGAAAATGTTGATTTTACTTGTGTTGTTATAATAAAGGTATGATTCCTTATTTAAAATGCTAATTACGTCTATTTTTTAATATTTGAGATGTAATTTTTGTATTTGTAAATTAAAAATACCTATTAAGTTAACCCGAATAAACTAAAAAAACCGAATAAACATTCGTAATAAATTTCATATTAGTCATTACAATGTATACACTAAAAGAAATTATGGCACCCGTCACCTTCAAAAAAGATCCGCCTCTGTGAACAACCCGTAAGAATCTCGGTATCTCTCCATAAACATTGTTCATTCGCAAGTCTAAAAGAGAAATGAAGCTACTAGAGTTGTTAGCCAAACATCCTGAGATTGTACCACTGAAATTGTTATGAGCCAAAATGAGGGCTTGAAGGTTAATCATGTCACAAATGTATTGATGCAAAGAACCTTGGAGAAAATTGTTCGCAAAATTAAGGTAGAACAAATCCGTTGAGAGCCATACTTGTTTTTCAAAGCCCGTGAGGAGATTATGAGAGAGATCCAGGTCTACCAAGTTCATGGATGTCATCCAATCAGGTATTTCACCATACAACTTGTTGTTCGAAAGTGTTTGACCAAAAAGTATGACTTTCGGCTAAAACTATTATATTTATGTAATAACGAGTTAAACCTAGTTAATGATAATATCTCTATATGCGAATTTTGAAAACGTGCATGAGGTGCGACAGATCCAGTGAAGGGTTGACAATAATAAGCATTAAATAGTCATAAAGAATAAGCAGTAATGGAAGAGTGACTGATAATAAATAGCAATAAATGATATTTGAGTAAATAAAAAAAGTGATTCACCCAATAAATAATGAGCTAGGTGATTATTCCTCCTAACAATGATGAGTGATAGAAAGATCTTAGTACATTTGAAATCTTCTCGGATCTGATGAAAAAGTGTAAAATAATATGAACAAGAATCTTGATAAAAAATGTGTTCTTTGTGTGAGCACCTAATTTTTGACTATATTTGAATTTTTATCACCTTCTACTATGTAAATATTTTCAGATATTAATATATATTTTTTAGCTTTATTACACTTATATATAAAAAAAATTATTAATAATTTAAAAGGTCAATTATTACTATTAGTATTATTTTTATTATTTTTATTATTTTTATTTTTAATTAAAATGAATTAAAAACCGAAAATAAATAAATTGTTTTTTTTAAAACAAATTTCGGATGGGAATTAAAAAATAAAAAAAGTAGAAATATAAAATTAAAAAGTAAAAGTAAAAGTAGCTAGAAATGGTTTAATAAAAAAAGTAAAATAAAGCGGAAAATTAAAAAAATAAAAATAAAAGAATGTGAAAATTTAAAAAATAAAAAATAAAATAAAGTGAAATTAAAAAATAAAAGTAAGGGTATCTGATTTTTTTTTAAAAAAAGTAAAAGTAAGTGGGAAATAAAAAAAGAAAAGTAAAGTAAGTGGGAAATAAAAAAAGAAAAGTAAAATAAGTGGAAAATAAAAAAAGAAAAGTAAAAAAGTGGGATTTTAAATATATTAAAGTAAAAAAAGTGAAAAATTAAAAAATAAAAGTAAAGGAAAGTTGGGAATTATTTTGTTTTTAAAAAAATAAGAAAAATGGGAAGTGGAAATTCTTTTTAATTAAAAATAAAAAAATAAAATAATAATAAAAAATAAAAATCTGAAAATTCCGAAAATTTTGTCTATAAATAGAAGAGAAATGTGATGAAAAAAGGAAGGAGAGAGAAAGAAAAAAGAGGGAGGAGGGAATGGAGAGAAATTTATTTTCTTCTTTTAGGATAAGGGAATTTCTACTTGTGTCATTCTTTCTTCGTCTTTCTTTCAAAAAAACCAGTAGCTTCACCACCCCAAAATAACCTTTAAACCTCCATAGAACAGCTCTTTTAATACCATAAACTACAATCGAAACCCAGTCGAAACAGTGAGGTTTTAGTTGAGGTCGTCGGCGAGTTTCGATGCTCCATTTGAGGTCTTGCGTGCAGTGTGAATGAGTTTAAGATTCAAAGTTGTAAAACCGTAAAGTTTCAGATTCAACTTTTGAGGCCCACTTCTTATCTTGTTTTGATTAATGATATGAGTTGCTTCTTTTTCTTTTGGTGTTCACTTATATCTTGAATGAATGAAATTATTCTGTGTTAAACATGCCAATTTGAGCTTCCTCTTTGTATATTTATTTTAGTTCATTAGCATGTTCTCTTAAAAAAGAGTTCATCCATAAATGGTTTAATGAAATTTGCTAATTGATAAGTGAGTTGTGATTGTTTATAAAATTAAAAAAATAATTTCTTATTGAAATGGAAGCTCAAGCAATTTTATGTCTCTATTTGGTTATTTAGTCATTCATGTGTTAATAAATGAGCTTTAGTAGTTCCATCTTTGTTTTAAACTAAGCTGTCAATTGTCTAAAGTATAGAGTTAAATTGTTAAACAAGTTTAACTAGAATTATGTCACTGGTGAAGATCCAATGTTTGGGCCTAGACACGTGGGTTATTGAAGAAAGTGGAGTTGTGAGGTTACTATAAGCTAACGAAGAAAGTTATTTTATTTTTGAGCCAAAACTTGAAATCTGCTATGCCCATTAATCTCATACAATGGCCCCCTTTTGTAGTTCTTGAATAATTAATTTAATCTATTTTATGCTTTTCTACAATAACATACTCTTGTGGCTTTATAAAGCTCAAATTAGTTTAAGACAAATAATTCATAAACTTCGTAGCTTGCTTTAGGCACGATTAATAAATTATCGTGTCCATGGGTACGGTTCCCGTGGCATAGTCACGATACGTAAATCCCAATTCGAGTGCGCGTTTCACGCGACTTGACCATAACTTCAAATAATATTAATAAATATGTCGTAAATCGCGGGTGCATTTTACGTGGCGCGGTTTGCAATGTGTACCAAACGACAAGTGTACAACATCGTAACTTGTTCAAGAAATAACTTCATAAATACTAAAAATCAATTTAAATATATAATTAAAAGCTGTCAAAGGTAAAATGCACAATAGGTTTAAAACAGGTAAAAAATCAGATAATTAAAAAGTAAAAATAAATAAATAAATAAATCAGATAATTAGGCCAAGTATTAATTGTTAAGCGACCGTGCTAAAACCACAAAACTCGGGAGTGCCTCACACCTTCTCCCGGTTTAACAGAATTCCTTACCCGATCTTCTGTATTTGCGGACCATAAATAGAGTCAATTTCCTTGATTTGAGATTTTAAAATAAATCGGTGACTTGGGACACCATAAATTATTCCAAGTGGCGACTCTGAATAAATAAATAATCCCGTTTTGAATAATGTCACTTAAATTGGAAAAACTCCCTATCCCTTCCCCTCAAGAAAAAGAAGGTGTGACAGCTCTGTCGACTATGCTGGGGAAACGAACCCAGAATCTCTGGTTCAGGGTTCAGAATTCGAGCTTAGAATAACTGTTATACTTGGCTTTCTTGTGATTCTCTGATATTACATGTTTGGTCCTAATGTTCTAAATGTCGCTTTTTACCGCTTTGATATTGATTGACCTGTATATAAACTGTTACGAAACCCTCTTCTCTCTGAGTCTCCTGAATCTTCTGGGAAGCGTGCGCTTCGCGTGGCTTCGCTTCTGTTAGAGTCATATCCTAATTTTAGAACGAGGTACGAACAAGTTGCAAAGCCGGTGAAGCTTTTGTATTCCCGGTACGCTGTCCCCCGGTTCGAGTTGTCCGCTCGGGTAAGCCAGGTCTAGAATAATAAACCCAGGATTTAAACTTAGAATGACATAACCTCATGCCGGATCCCTAGTAGGTACGCTTGTTTGCATCACGTGCATTTGACTTTGGGGACTCAACACAGGGGTTGGGTCCGTCTAGGACAGGTGTACCCAAATCAAAAGACCATCCTAATGCATTGTTACGTGCTACTTGTACATTTATTTGTTTCGGCTTGCATGTTGACCGTCTTCTATAATAGGGAAAGAAAATCAAGAAAAATCAAGAGGGAGGCAAGAGAGAGAAATTTACCCGATTTCTGAAAATTCATGTATTTGAAAATCCCAAAACTCTGCCAACATTTTTAAAAAAATTTATTTCAAAATACGCCAAATATTTTCAAAGAAAAAGGTCATGCTTTTCTGACCGAACTACGCGGGTCTGATTCTCACCGGATGTGAGATACGCAGGCAAACCTTATCGGTTCCGGCCTCAATTTTGAAAAATTTAAAAATATTTTCCTTTAATTCCTTCTTTATAAGTTTTTCTTTGACACATAAAATCCAAAATTTTTCTTTCTTTTGTAGAAGTTTTTCTTTTGGAAATTATATAAAAAAAGTCAAAATCCAAAAATATTTTTCTTTAATTCATTCTTTAGAAGTTGTTCCTTAGAAAATCCCAAATAAAAAAAATTAAAACTAAAAAAAATAATATATTTCTTTATAGAAGTCTTTTATTTGAAAAAAGAAACAAATCAATTCAAAATCCAAAAAATATTTTCTACTTTTTTTTAGAAGTCGTTCTCCCAAAATATTAAAAAACTAAATCCAAAATAATATTTTCTTTCTTTTCAAAAATTCTAAAAAAACAAAGAAATCGAAATCAAAAAAAATTCTTTCTTCTTTATAAGTCTTTCGAAAATTAAAAAAAAAAAGAAAAAGAAAAAATTCAAAATCCAGAAAAAAAGTTAGTTTGTTTACTTTATTCCTGATCTTTCCCGAACTACGCAAGATCTGATTCATGCGGCGTCATGATACGTAGGCAATCCCCATTGGATTCGATCATTGAAATCAAACAAACTGAGTGAAAAAAAAAAAGAGAAGAAAGAAAAAGAAAGAAAAGAGTGACAAAAATAACAAAAAAAAAGAGCGAAAAAAAAACAAAGAACGAAAAAAAACTAAAAAAAGAAAAAAAAAAAGCAAGCTTGAAAAATCCAAAAAGAAAACTTTGTGTCCAGATTGACAAAGAAAACCACAGAATGTTTTTGTGAATATGCTGTCATATGGCGCGAGCAAGCCGCCAGGGGAAAGCCTCCAATGGATGAAACATAAATGGTTACGGTCTTCCTATAGACCCAAGAGGCGAACTACTTCCAGAACATGATGTCTTCTATGGGTAGTCCGTTCGCCGAGGCTATCAAAATTGGGGAGATGGTCGAAAATGATTTAAAAACGGGCCAAATCTTGAGTCATGCTGCCTTTAAGGCTACATCACAAGCTGTTCAAAGTGGTTCAGTGGGTTTGATGAACAAAAATTGGAGAGATAAGAAATTTGATCCGGCACTGAAGGCCCTTACATCCCTTGCCGAGACAGAGGAAAAGCCAAAAATGGTCGCCAAGCCTGAAAGTTCCTCATCAGACGGGAGTCTCAGTAGCCAGTCTTGCTATCCTTTCTGCCTCTGAATTATTTTAGGGTGTGATCCAGATGTTTTACTTTATTGTCTTACTTTCCGGTGTAAACTCTTCTATCTTTAAAATTCAAAAAAAATCAATCGAAATAAAAAAAATCAAATGAAATTAATATTTCATTGTACAGGAATGTCTCTTTTCTTAATTTTGTCATTTGTTTTTCCAGTTCTGTTAAATACAGATTTCAATAACATGACATGCTTGCGGACTTCATGCCCAGATCCTAAAATGCTGTCTAACTGTGAAATAATGAATCAAGATCCAGAATATGATGAAGATGAGGATTTTAGGGAAATAAATCGAGAATTAGAACAATTTGGGAATAAGCCTAAGTCAAACTTAAATGAAACCGAGCTAGTTAATTTGGGCAGTCCAGAAGAGGTCCGAGAAACCATGATAAGCATTCACGCCGATGAAAGAACTAGGGATGCATTGATCCAACTTTTGTTTGAGTTCAAGGATGTAATTGCATGGTCCTATGATGATATGCCAGGTTTGAGCGTTGATTTGGTAGTACATAAATTGCCAACTTATCCTGGTTACCCACCCGTACAACAAAAGCAAAGAAAGTTTAAAACGGAAATCAGTGATAAGATCAAAGAAGAAGTCACCAAACAATTAAAAGCTGGTGTGATTCGGGTGGTCCGATACACCACGTGGTTGGCTAATGTGGTCCCAGTGCCGAAGAAAGATGGGAAAATCTGAGTGTGTGTTGGTTATCGGGATTTGAACAAAGCAAGTCCCAAGGACAAATTTCCACTGCCAAACATTCATATTCTTGTTGACAACTGTGCCAAACATAAGATACAGTCTTTCGTGGATTGTTATGCTGGGTATCACCAGGTTCTAATGAATGAGGACGACGCAGAAAAGACGGCTTTCACCACGCCATGAGGCACTTATTGTTACAGAGTCATGCCATTCGGTTTGAAAAATGCCGGGGCAACTTACATGAGAGCCATGATTGCCATCTTCCATGACATGATGCACCGGGAAATTGAGGTGTATGTGGATGATGTGATCATTAAATCCAGAACACAAGAAGTCCATGTGCGAGATCTGATAAAGTTCTTTGAGCGTCTGCGCAGGTATGATTTGAAATTGAATCCAGCCAAATGTGCATTCGGAGTTCCATCTGGGAAACTTCTGGGGTTTATAGTCAGCCAGAGGGTTATTGAGTTAGATCCGATAAAGATAAAGTCTATTCGGGATTTGCCACTTCCGAGAACCAAGAAAGAGGTCATGAGTTTGCTTGGGAGATTGAATTACATCAACAGGTTCATTGCTCAGCTTACTACCACGTGTGAGCCCATATTTAAGTTGCTGAAGAAAGATGCAACGATCAAATGGACAGATGAATGTCAAGAGGCTTTTGATAAGATCAAAGAATATCTGTCAAATTCGCTAGTATTGGTTCCACCCGAGCCAGGAAGACCTTTGTTCTTGTATCTGACAGTCTTGGAAAATTCCTTTGGTTGTGTCCTGGGACAACATGATGTGACCGGAAAGAGAGAGAAGGCCATATACTACTTGAGCAAGAAGTTTACCATTTATGAAGCCAGGTATACTTTGTTGGAAAGAACTTGTTGCGCCCTAACTTGGGTCGCCCAGAAGCTCAGACATTATCTTTTGGCCTACACCACATATCTCATAACTAAAATGGATCCTCTGAAGTACATATTCTAGAAACCAATGCCTACAGGAAGGTTAGCAAAATGGCAAATCCTGCTCACTGAGTTCAACATTGTCTATGTCACCCGTACAACAATGAAAGCTCAAGCCTTGGCGGATCATCTAGCTGAGAACCCGGTTGATGATGAATACCAACCCCTAAGTACTTACTTTCCGGGCGAGGAAGTAAATTCAGTTGAAGTAATTTTAGAAGACACCAATGCTTGGAAAATGCTCTTTGATGGAGCTGTAAATGCAAAAGGTGTCGGGATTGGGGAAATTTTGGTTTCGCCCACCGGTCAGCACTATCCGGCCACAGCCCGGTTTCTGTTCTTCTGTAACAACAACACCGCTGAGTATGAAGCCTGCATTATGGGCATGAATATGGTAGTTGATCTGGATGTGGAAGAATTGTTAATCATGGGAGATTCAGATTTGATCATTCGGCAAGCCCAAGGTGAATGGGAAACTCGAGATATCAAGCTTATCCCATATAGGCAACATGTGGAAGA
>AWOL01S0073387.1:3654-34492 GCA_000715115.1 Nicotiana otophora | reverse complement strand
AGTTGATCTGGATGTGGAAGAATTGTTAATCATGGGAGATTCAGATTTGATCATTCGGCAAGCCCAAGGTGAATGGGAAACTCGAGATATCAAGCTTATCCCATATAGGCAACATGTGGAAGATCTTAGAAAATGATTCAAGTCCGTCGAGTTCAGGTATATTCCTCGATTCCATAACGAGTTAGCTGATGCATTAGCTACTTTGGCCTCAATGCTGCCGTATCCGGGCAATGTCCATATTGACCCGCTGGAAATCCAAATTCGAAAAAGGCATGGTTATTGTAATACAATTGAAATAGAACCAGATGTTCAACCATGGTATCATGATATCAAAAGGTTTATGAAAATAAAGAAATATACCGAGCAGGCTAGTGGAGACCAAAAGAGAACCATTAGAAGGCTTGCCAGCGGTTTCTTCTTGAGCGGAGAAATCTTGTACAAAAGAACTCCAGATCTGAATCTCTTGAGGTATGTAGATGCCCTAGAAGCTGAAAAGATCATGAACGAAGTGCATTCGGGAGTATGTGGACCTCACATGAACGGATATGTCCTTGCAAAGAAAATCCCTCGGGCAGGTTATTACTGGATGACCATGGAAAATGATTGCTTTAGTTTTGTCCGGAAGTGTCATTAGTGTCAGATACACGGTGACCGGATTCATGCACCGCCTTCAGAGTTGCATCCTATGTCAGCACCTTGTCCGTTTGTTGCCTGGGGTATGGATGTCATTGGGCCAATCGAGCCGAAAGCTTCAAATGGGCACAGATTTATCTTGGTTGCCATTGATTATTTCACAAAGTGGGTTGAAGCAGTCACTTTCAAAGCCGTCACCAAGAAAGCGGTGGTGGACTTCGTGCATTCTAACATTATTTATCGTTTTGGTATTCCTAAAACTATCATTACAGACAATGCTGCAAATCTGAACAGCCACTTGATGAGGGAGGTATGCGAAAAATTTAAGATTACGCATCGTAATTCTACCCCTTATCGGTCCAAAGCTAATGGCGATGTTGAAGCTGCAAACAAGAATATTAAGAAGATTTTCAAGAAAATGATTCAAAGTTCTAGACAGTGGCATGAAAAACTGCCTTTCGCATTATTGGGATATCGCACAATCGTGCGCACATCAGTTGGGGCTACACTTTACTTATTAGTTTATGGCACTGAAGCCGTAATACCTGCAAAAGTTGAAATTCCCTCTCTTCGAATCATTGTTGAAGTCGAGATCAAGGATGATGAATGGATCAAGGCCCGATTGGAAAAATTAACTATGATTGATGAAAAGCGAATGGCCACAGTTTTCCACGGGCAGTTGTACCAACAAAGAATGACATGCGCCTACAATAAGAAAGTGCGACTCAGGAAATTCGAAGTGGGGAAACTCGTTATGAGACGTATTCTCCTGCATCATGAGGAAGCAAAAGGAAAATTTGCTCCAAATTGGAAAGGTCCGTACATTATAAGAAAACTGTTACCGGAAGGAGCATTGTACTTGGGAGACATTGAAGGAAATGACCCCGAAACAACAATCAATACAGATGCGGTCAAGAGGTATTATGTTTGACTTTGTTTTCTTTGATCACCCTCTTTGGAACCTGGAAGTTACTACGGAAAAGGGGAAAAAAAAGATTAAAAAAAACAAAGTTCCTTGAACTACCTTCGACTTGATTCCGAAAGGATACATAGGCAGCCTCTCTCTGGGGTTCAGTCACACCAAAACAAAAACTCAAATTCCCTCAAAAGTGAAACTAGGGCAGATATTACAATGGTTTGGCGATGGTTTTGTCTGAAAGGTTCCAAAGTTGTAATTCAATCCAAATTCTTTTTACCCAAATCCTTTTCAATTCCTTCCGATCAATCGGCAAAGAGATTCAAAATGGGAGGATACAGTTACTCGGATCTGATACAATAAAATAAGAGAAATAAAATGAGATAGTCTTATTGGTGAAAACCTCACGGGCACCATAAGACGGTGGTAAGTAGAGAAATTCGAAAATGAGAGTCTTGTTAGTGAAAACTCACAAAGAGCACTATAAGGCGATGGTGAGAAGAGAAATGAGAGAGGCCAGCTGGTGAAAACCCGCAAAGGGCGCCACTGATCGAAAAGAGGATCCTCACAGTCACTGGCATCGACACAGTCCTGGGCAAAGTTTCTCAGTCTCAAAGCAAGAGTTGTGATAAATTTCTGAGAGTTGGACGGTTTACACAGATCAGGCATCTAGTCCAAGAGACATGTCATGTTCATTGAAGTCTGTATACACTCGAGATAAGTCCTTCTTTCTTTTCCCCGAAAGGGATACCTCTTGTCTAAATTTATTTATCCATTCCATTGTTTGCTTTTCTTTGAATCCTTTTCGGTTTAACTCTGTACTGAAACTAAGACAAAGAAGGGAAGGCAAGACTGATTTACAGGGTTATCACTTGATACAAGTCAATATGCAAAAGAAAAGGCACCCAATCTTGCCAAGGGCATCAAGTTGACTCCAATTGGCCATGTTGGTCGATGTTTCGAAATCAAAAACAATTGAAAGAGGAAATTCAAAGTCAAATGCCCACAAGGGCAAAATAAAAGTTGAAAAGGTTGAGTCCCACATGATTAACATCATGGCAAAGTCCGAAAAAGCCATAGGTTCTCCGAGGTTAGAAATGCAATCGATATTCAGAAAACAACCAGTTGCAACTGAAAGGACCGAGACCAAGCGACTGAAACAATCAAGGCCACAAAATCAACCACCGTTTCAAACTGACAAATTGTTCTTTGTTTGAAAAAAAAGGGAAACATGTGCAATCCAAAAGCAACCTTGCAAGAAGTAGGTGCAACCAAAACGAAATTACGCAAAGGCTAGAAACAGTTTTGTAGCAACTACTGCAAAAGGGAAGTCTTCTCTAAACTCTTTCCCGCATTTTACTCATTATCTTAAAAAATATATATGAAATTAAAAAGAAAGAAAATAAAAAAAAATCATGGTAGTATAGGGTCTCCATTCCCTAGTCTGCTTTTCCAACATATGGTCTCCACTCCCTAGTTGATTTTATTTTAGACATAGGGTCTACACTCCCTAGTCGTTTTTCCAACATAGGGTCTCCACTCCCTAGTTGATGATTTTTAGACATAGGGTCTCCACTCCCTAGCCGCTTTTCCAACATAGGATCTCCACTCCCTAGTTGATTTTATTCTTAGACATAGAGTCTCCACTCCCTAGTCGCCTTTTCCAACATAGGGTCTCCACTCCCTAGTTGATTTTATTTTAGACATAGGTTCTCTACTCCCTAGTTGATAATAATGGCAATTAAAGTAGATAAAAAATATATCAATTTAACATGGTTCGGCCAGTGTGACCTACGTCCACAAGCGGAGAAGAACAATTTCACTATATCAACAAGAGTACAAAAGAGTGCAAAATTAGAGTAAATACTATAATTAATCCCAAATACCCTAAGAGAATAACCTCACAAGATCACTCCAAAGAAAGAGTTCACACAAATATTTGTCAACACTCAACTCTCTTACAAAACACTCTTTATTTAATAAAGGAGGAGAGGAAAAAACAAGAAATGAAGACTCAAATCTTGTTGGTATGTTTAGAATGAACTAATAGCCTTTTCTTTTTTAGGCAAAAAAGCCTTGGCCTCCAAACTGTAAAAGATAAGATACAACTTGTGCAAATGATATCCATCACACAATGCAATATTTTTGGGTCCCAAAGAATATTACCAACAAGGTCTACTTTACATATACGCTTATGCTTATGTGAGATAGACTTCGCTAGCCAAAATATTGACCATATTACAGTTACAATTGAATAAGGGGATGAGCCACTGAAATTGTTTGTTGAAACAAATAAATCACCTCTGAAAAGTTGGCAAAAAGACGTCTGGAATCGGGCCTTCAAAGTTATTGAAAAAGAGATCTAAGTAGCTAAGTTTGTTCAGCTTTGAGATAGTTGAGAGAATATTTCCAGAGAAATTGTTATTTGAAAGATCCAATCCGCTTAATCTAGTAAGGTTACCGATGGATTCTCGTATTGATCCTTGAAAATGGTTGAAAGAGAGATCTAAATCGGTAAGTTTGTTCAATTTTGAGATAGTTGAGGAAACATTACCATTGGAGTTGTTAATTGGAAGATGCAAAGTTCTTAGTCTGGTGAGGTTGCCTATGGATTTTGGAATTAAACCGGAGAGATGACGATGCGCGAGGCTCAAAAACATAAGAAAATGGAGATTGCCAATTGAATCAGGTACATTTCCAAAAATACTAGTTCCCGAAAAGTCCAACTCTAAAATACTTGCACTGAAACTCCAATTAAAATTTGGCATAATGCCTATAAGTTCAAGATTCTCTCCCAATTAACACTTGCAAGTTTGGTAAATGAAAGAGATTAGAATCATTCAAGTCACCAAATGTCACGACCCACTTCAGGATCATGATAGACACATAGGAGCATATGTCCGTAAGTTAGCCTCATCGAATTTTTACAGAAAATCAGATAGAGTTTTCTCTGTTTTTGGACTATCCAAAAAAGATTTTTTGTCTCAAAATCAACAACCAATCATCCTAATATCAAACCAACCAATCAACAACTTATTAGTTAACCAAAACAAGTCTCCACCATTAATAATCAACCCACTAATAACCAGAAATATTAATTTATCTCCAAATTCAATAAGAAAGTGCAATACTCATCATAAGTCTATAATAACAAAAAATACTCACAACACTAAAAGAATGACTGTGGAGCGACTATAAAAGTTCAAAGAAAAGACCATAACAATAAATAAAATCTCTGCCCACGCAAACAAGTGCGAGGCTCACCAAGAACTATCAATATGTATGCTCTAATTAACGAAATCCGCACATGTGTCAACTGTTGTCTCTAGGAAAAACATAGTGGGGAGTGATTAGCTAGCTCAGTGAATAATAACACTTAACCATAACCATTTTTAATTGGGACAAGTCAGAAAACATGCTAGTATATTAAACAGAAAATATCATAAGAATGCCTTTTCAGAAACAATAAACAACTTCCAGTCTCATCATATTTTCCATGTAATATGATTCAATTGACAATTCAGTAATAAGCTCGGCAGACACTTTATAATATCAATATTCATATTTGGGAGGTTTCAATGAATGGATCATGTAATTGGCATAACTATGGACTTCTTCGCAAGAAGTCAAGTATAACGGTAGTCCTTACTCGAGGGAAATCATTAATGGTATGCTAGCTCTACCTTCCCATTAGCGAGGGATGTAATGGTAAATTGATAATTACAAGGTGTACCAGGTCTAACGAATCTGTCGTTAGCTACGAGATCATTCAAAGTCTACTCCCATTTATACTTGTCTCTATAATCCGTATATACTCATAGAAAAATATTTTAAAATACTATAAGACATTTCGGTTCTCATCAAATAATGTAATTTCATTTCGATAATAGTAAATTCAAGTAACGGTAAAATATATCTAGTGACAACAAGAATATTTAAAACAACTGTAATCATCTCAAATAACTATTTCGAGATCATATCGAGTAAAAGACTTGTCCCAAATGCAACTCAAACTAGATTGTAACATATATTTATATTAAAAATCATGTATAAATCATGCAAGTTATGAAAACACAGATTGCGGTAAGATTACTACTCAGAGTACTCGTACAAAAATACCAATTGCTTCACCTCGAGCAATTCGTACAACTTCCTCCAATCAATCTATAATTACATAATATTGATCTCATGTTAATATCCCTGTTCAATCTAATAAATAACTAATATAGAATACCCAACCCACTGGATCATATCTTTAATTCTCAATTCGTCAAAATCTTATCTACTCCTGATGCAGTTAACTTAAACTAGTTCAAAAATTTTCTAAATAAATGACATTCATATAGTTTACTGTACTATTTAATTTTCTCAACCGTATATCTAAGTTGAAACTTAAATAGTATTGTTGTCCTTAATATATTTAAAATTACAGTATCTAACAGAAATCCCATAAATACTTGAATCGAGATGTAAAGAATTCCACCCGAAATTGAAGCAAAATCAAAGAAAGGAAAATATCGACCATTTTGTGTAGGAATCAACTACAAAGCTTGATAATTTTCTTCCTTCTTCCTTCTTGAAATTTACTAATAACAACTTCTCTTTTCCCTTAAAGTATTGCCGCCCGTAAATTTTTCTTGTGATAGAATTCTTCTACTACCCAAAGCCCTTTTTTCTTTTGTTGTTTCCTACCGTGAGTTTTTCCCTTCCCTTAATCCCGTTCTTTCTTTTTCCTTTTTGCCAGATTGAAATCGGGTGGGCTTTAGCACTTTTTTGTGTATCCCCATTTTTTAATTAGTTTTTTAAATGACCAATATGTCCTTGTTTAAAATTTATAGGCTATTAAACCAATCAAGTTTGTTTGTCTAATATCTAAATACCTATGAGAAGAAGACAAATTCTTGGGTAACTCAATCGGTGTTTCCATGAAGAGAAAAGATAATACCTCTAAAGTGGTTAAGTTTTGAAGCAAACTTCCGAATGTGTTTAGGCCAATTTGAAGTTCGCAATAAGAGAGATCAAGTGAAATAAACTTTGACAATTGGATAATATTGGTGGGATCATCTCTAATTCATAAGATCCAGAAGCTGAAAGATTGAGATACCTCAAACTGGAGAGTTCACTAATACCATTTCCAAGTGGAAAGTCATCCATGTCATTGAAGGCAAACTTGAGTCTTTGAAGACGAACAAGTTTCTTGAGGCTGCTGTTAGCATTGATGGTTCCTCTAAGAAAGTTGCAAGAAAGTTCGAGGCCTATCACATGACCGATAAATTCATCACAAGTAACACCATCTCATTCGCAACAATCTCTTGTTTCATTCCGGTTCCAGGATAAAGTCTTGGATGGAACCTTCATATCACACGAATAAGATTGCATGGGATCAACTGTGTGATAGGAGTAAACATATTATCGTATGTGAAAGAAAAAAGTTGACAAAACAAAAGAAAGAAAAATCAAATAGAGAACAAAAATGATAGGTGGAAGAATTCATCTTTGAATTCTTTTCTTATGACGCAAGTGCTTACGTCGGCAGGTTGAATTTTTCTTTCTTATGACGTAAGTGCTTACGTTGGCAGTTGAATTCTTTTTGTTATGATGTAAGTGCTTATGTCGGCAAGGCATTCAAATGCCTATAAAAGGGGTCTGCATTTTCATTTGCAGATCATCCCTCAACTTCTTCTTTCTCTTCGATTAATAAAGAGTTATTCTTTGTGTGGCCGTGGAGTAAACAAAAATTACCGAACCACGTAAATCTTATTTTCTCTTGTCTTGTATAATTTATTGCTTTTATCTTTTAAATATTTTTTTCATTTTATTAGCCTTACACGCTTCCCAACAACTGGTATAAGAGCACAGACAGTGTAATTCTGATAGAAAAGCACGGTAATGGTGCATGTACTATTCACAATAATAGTGTGACACTATTGATCATCATTACTATTCACAAGCACTATTCATAATTTTTTTTTGTGAAAATGCAATCAAAAGAAGGGAAGATTAAGATTGACAAGTTCAATAGCAAAGATTTTGGATTCTAAAAAATGCAAATAGAGAATTATTTGTACCAGAAAAAATTACACTTACCTCTGACCGATGTAAAACCAAAGAATATGGCCAAAGCGGATTGCGATCTATTAGATCGCCAAGCTCTTGGTGTGATTCGTTTGACGCTAACATGAAATGTGGCGTTTAACATCACTAACGAAAAAAACACTACAGGCCTGACGAATGCGTTATCAAATATGTACGAGAAGCCATCTTCTTCAAATAAAGTTTATTTGACGCATCGATTGTTCAACTTAAAGATGACAAAAGGTGGATCTGTCACTGAACATATCAATGGGCTAAATAAAATATTAACTCAATTGAGTTCTATTAATATAACATTTTATGACGAAGCCAGTGCATTGATTCTGCTATCATCTCTACCGGAGAGTTGGTATGCAACGGTGACTGCAGTCAATAGTTCATCGGGAAGTACCAAACTCAAATTGAATGATATTAGAGACTTGGTTCTAAGCGAAGATATTCGCCAAAGAGAATCAAGTGATTCCCCATGATCTACTTTTAATACCGAAAGCAGGAGGAGAAGCAAGCAAAGAGGACAAAGTCATGGCCATGGCAGATCAAAGTCAAGGAGAAGAGGGCAATCCAAAAATTACAAGGACGTTGCTTGTTGGAATTGCGATAAAAAGGGTCACTGTAATAGTCAATGTAGAGAACCAAAGAATAAGAAGTGTCACGACCCAAAATTCCGCCACAGGCGTCGTGATGGCACTTAGTCTCTAAGACTAAGTAAGCCGATTATAATAACAATTCAGCCATTTTTTAAAACATATAACTTAATACAAGTGTTGGAGCCAATAACATAAATAATTATAACAACCTCCCAAGACTGGTAATATTGAGTCTCGAACTCTAACTGAATACATGCAATGATCTCAAGGATCGAATATACAATACTATTTGAATAAAAATTGACAGTAAAATAAAAATAGAAAGACTCCAAGGGGATGCGACGACTAAGAAGCTCTACCTTGAATCCTTGCGATCGACACCCTAACCCTGTCCGAGTTCGATATCTCCATTACCTGACACTGCACGAAAATATGCAGAAGTGTAGAATGAGTACACCACAGTCGGTACCCAGTAAGTATCAAGACTAACATTGGTAGAGTAGTGACGAGGTACAATCAAGACACTCACTAGTCAAATAACCTGTGCAACATGGCATCCAAAAATAATAGAAAACAGATAACACTGATAGCAACAATAACCAACTAGTAATATAAACAACAAGGTAGCAAGAATCCCATAATTATTGCTCACACGAATATTAAAGACAAGTACAACCAACTAATCAAGTCTTTCAAAATATACATCTTTTATCTATAAGTTTTTTAAATAAAAATTCTTAGAATATAATCCTTTCAAATAAATATATCCCGAATATACTACCTCCAAATAAATATCTTACAAATGTAAATCTTTCAAATAAATACCTCCCAATATAATTCTTTCAAAAAATATCTTTCGAATATAATTCTTTTAAATAAAACCTTTCGAATATAATTTTTTCAAATAAAACCTTTCAAATATAATTCTTTCAAATAAAAACCTTTCGAATGAGATCTTTCGAATATAATTTCTTTCAAGTAAAATCCTCCGGATATAATCCCTTTCAAGTAAAATCCTCCGAATATAATTTCATAGAAGTAAAATCACCGGTTAACACCTCACCTCAAAATCCTAAAAATCGCAGGTCTCAGCCCACTTTCATATCTCACGGCACCTCGTGCCCATAATTCTATCACAACCATACAGTCAATTCACGAGGCAGAAGACATAATAATTTAATGAAATGACTGAGAAGTGAACGACAAAAATTTACAGATAAGTAACAACACAACAAATAGAGATAAACAACAGGGGCACTCCCGAGGTATCGCCTCGTAAACCCAAATATAAATGCTCAACAGGGGGATCTCTCTAGGTACTGCCTCGTAGTCCCAAAAGTAAATATGCAAGCAGGGGAGGTGTCACGCCCTGAACCTGAGGGGTGAGACCGGCACCCGGTGCCTCACCTAACCTAGCGTACCAACTTGAGACTAAGGGACTCTGAACATATAATGTCATAATTTGGCCATAGGGCCACATTGAAAGACACTTTGCGAAGCAAAATATAAAACTGAACAGAAACTAGCGCTGACTAAACATCAATATAAAGCTGAATCGACAGGGCCGTCATAACTACTACACCAACAAAATATACATACCGGGCCTACAAGCCCAACATACTGCACTAACTGACAGGTAATGTCTAAAAGCCTCTACTGATGGTTGTATTGTGATCGAAACAGGGCCCCGACCTACCCATAACATATACATATACATATATATATATATGCATACATAAGATATACACGAAACCCTAGACCCGACAACTCCGAAAGACGTATAGCTTACTAATCAGGCTGAACTCGGGAAACACCTACTGAGAAGGTCTACCCGTCTGTCTATCTGAACCTGCACGCATGAAATGCAGCATTCCCAGAAAAGGGATGTCAGTGCGAAATAATGTACAGAGTATGTAAGACAATAACATCACTGAAAGCTGAAACTGAACTGATAATATAATAACTAAACGTAACTAGGAGTCAAAGATGATCTGGAGATATACTTACCCGTTGATACTGACTCGACTCCTTCAATATAGTAAGTAAAATAAATGTTCGGCCCTATAAGGCTCAATACATGTAACTGCTCGCCCGTAGTAGGCTCGCTCATAGGCGCTCGGCTATACTAGGCTCTGTATCTCGACCATCCTGGGCTCGCTCATAGGCGCTCGGCCATACTAGGCTCTGTATCTCGACCATCCTGGGCTCGCGCATAGGCGCTCGGCCATAGTAGGCTTGGTATATAGCTTACCATCCGATAAGAGGTTTCCCAATGGGGGCTTGCCTACCGATTATAGCACGATGGTGGTGAAAATACTGTAATACTATATATATATAGACCCTCTGCTCTCTTGACTGGAAGAATACAATACTAAATTGAATATAAAGTCCCAATACGGAAGAATACTGTAACTTATGAGACTAGGATAATGTATATAAATTCGAGAGTATGAACTTCTCTTTATGCCTCGTTGTCAAACACATGTAGTTACGAGATCATGCCAAAATGAAAAAAGGGCTTAACCTTAACATACTTTATCACAATCTTTCCAATCACCAAGTTGAACTCACCTCTTCGCACCTTAATCTACAACAACGATAATAATACTATCATTAAGTTACGGAAGGTACAACTATCGCACAACGAACGACAAGCTTATTTTGTATTAAAACGGGCAGCATCTCCCCTATAATCCTTACTTCCTCCAAATTCAAGATAACACCAACAACCCAAGAATGAAACAATAACAACATATATACATTATTTTCCAACCTTATATACACCACAAAGTACTACAAAATAGCCCAACATACCCTAATCTCTTCATACACAAAACGACCAACGTAATAGTGTCAAACAACCCGAAAATGTTACGACGAACGACCAGACCACCACCCTTAATTTATGTGGTGTTTATCCACACCCTTCCTCCTCCAAAACTACACAAAATAGTAGTAAAACACGCATCCCAACAACAACACAAAATAGTCCACAAAACTGTCCGCCACAAGTGAATAAGTCGAACTCACGGCTTCCGATCACCGTCCCGTGAATTCTTACAAATATAGAACGACTTACCATGCATTTATAGCAAAAATAATGGATGAAATAGAGCAGTAAACGTACCTTATTTTCTGGATAACTCAGCTCCTGTATTGGTTCTTCAAACTCTAGGTTTCACCTCCAATTAGAACTTGAAAGGGAGAGAAAATCAATTAGGGTTTGTGGGCAATTTTTTGGGAGGATTTTTGTAGAGCTTATGTCTGGTTATTATGCCTTATTATCAGTATAATATATGAAGGATATAGACCTTTAAAAATACCTCTTTGGACGACCCGAACTGGCCCATTTTTGGACGACCCGAACTGGCTCATTTTTGGACTCTCATTTAAGCAAGTAGGTGACAGTCTGCGTAGTCTCGCAAAAATGCCCACGTCTCTCTAGTCCGATATCGTATTGACAAACGGTTTACTGCGCGTTAGAAAATAGACTCATAAATCTTCAATTTGATGGATGGAACACCCCATACATTAAGTATATTGGGAGAAAATAACAATTACATTTGACCCAAAGTTTCAGTAAAACTTATGAACGTAACTTGTGATGACTTTCATCAACTTTTGTTCCACACCTCGCTTGACTTCAAAACATAACACACGACTATCATACGACTAACATAACTCACAACATAACTCCTTATCATGTTAAGCACCCTAGTCTCATCCGAAAAGTACATGTTATAATATTCCCAACTTATCGACTTTCGACGAAACATTATTTTCTTCAATTCATTTTGCTTCTGAACCTTCCAATCCTCTTTGTACTTGTTGTTCATGATCTTCAATATTTTTTACCTCTGAGGTAACATGATTAACTTACTTTATATATTTTCAAATATGATCTCATATTTGGTCCTACATTAGTTTGCTCACGATGCACTTTTACGTACGAAAATATAGGGTGTAACATCATACCCCCTTGGGAACATTCGTTCTCGAATGTTTACTCTTAGAGACTTTGGAATTTATTTTCCAGAGTCTCTTCCGTACACTAGACTAAAACCAACCTGCACGCATCCAGGAGACATACTATCCATGCCACACATGGACAATGTCTATAAATATCAACACTTTGCCTCACACCGCCGTAAATCATAAATATTGAAAGTCAAGAAATAAGAGCTTATGTGATGACCTACTAGCCTGAATAGAGCTGTGCTGTAGCATCCCATCTCGAGCCATATATTCAGTTGGAAATAGGTGGGGGTATTTAGACTTTATTTCTTCCTCTACTTCCCACGTCAACTCTTCCACATTCTTGCTTCTCCATAAAACCATCACGGAGGCTATCTCCTTATTTCGTAGCTTGCGGATTTGTCGGTCTAGGATGGAAACTAGAATTTCCTCGTATGACAAGTCCTCCGTAATCTGTACATCATACGTGGGCACCACTCGGGTAGGATCACCAATGCACTTCCGTAGAATAGATACGTGAAAAATCGGATGGACTGACTCCAATTCGGAGGGCAATTCTAACTCATAAACTACTTGGCCCACTCTTTGAATGATCATATAAAGCCCAATATACCATGGTCTATGCTTGCCTTTCTTGCCAAACCTCATCACGCCATTCATAGGTGATACCTTTAAAAATACCCAGTCATTAACTCCGAACTCTAAGTCTCGTCGCCGCACGTCAAAATATGACTTCTGACGACTCTGAGCTGTCAACAGTCACTCCCGGATAAGCTTTACTTTCTCTACGTCCTGCTGAACCAGGCCTGGCCCATGTAACCCAAATTCTCCAATATCAAACCACTCTATATGAGATCTGCACTTACGCCCATACAAAGTCTCGTACGGATCCATCTGGATACTGGAGTGGTAACTGTTATTATATGCTAACTCGATAAGAGGTAGATGTTCATCCCAACTTCTTTTAAACTCCAACACACATGCTCGTAACATATCCTCGAGCGCCTAAATTGTGCGCTCAACTTGTCCATCAGTATGTGGATGAAAAGTTGTGCTGAGATTCACCTGAGTCCCTAGACCTCTCTGAAATGACCTCTAAAAATGTACTGTAAATTGGGCCCTACGGTCAGATATAATAGATACTGATACTCCGTGTAGCGGCATTATCTTCTTAATATATAACTTTGCATAATCTTCTATTGTATATGTAGATCTGACCGATAGGAAATGAGTTGATTTCTTGAACCTATCAACTATCACCCATATAGAATCGAACTTATGATGAGAATGAGGTAAACCCGTGACAAAGTCCATGTTTATCGCCTCCCATTTCCACGTCGGGATCTTTATAGTCTGTATTAGCCCTCCGGGCTTCTGATGCTCTACCTTCACCTACTGGTAACTAGGACACTAGGCGACAAACTCAACAATGTTCTTCTTCATACTGTTCCACCAGTGCATATCCTTAATGTCATGATACATCTTCGTCGACCCAGGATGAATGGAGTACCACGAATAATTTGCCTCTGCTATAATCCTGTCTCGTAGCCCTGCTACATCCGGAACACACAAATGACCCCTATATAGGAGAACCCATCTCCTTTGAGCTCTAAAAATGGCTTCTTCTCCTGCGAAACTCGCTCTCTCAACTCGACCAACTCTGGGTCCTCGTACTGCCTTTCCTTGACTTCAACTATGAGAGATGACTTTGCGATTGCGAAGCACAAAGTTGCATACACCAGAAGATAGCTGAAACTAATAACTTCTAAGTCCAAAATCAATTTGTGGCCTATCTGAAACTCACCCGAGCCCCTCGGGTTCCAAACTAAATATGTACACAAGTGTAATAATATCATACGAACTCGCTCGTGTGATCAAAATACAAAAATAATACCTATAACTATCGGACATCAAAATGTATGAATTTTTTAATGAAACTTAAGAACTTTCAAATTTATAACTGAGCTTCTGAATCATGTCAAATCAACTCCGTTTTGAACCAAATTTTACAGGCAAGTCAATAATAGTAAAATAGACCTATACCAAGTTCTGAAATTGAAATCTGAACTCGGTAGTTATAAAGCCAACCTATGGTAAACCTTCAGAATTCTTTAAACCTTCAAATTACTAGTTTTCAACAAATCACGTTAAATCAAGTTATGGACTTCCGAATTTAATTCCGGGCATACTCCCTAGTTCCAAATTATGATACGGACTCACTGGGACCATCGAAATACTGATCCGGGTCCGTTTACATAAAATGTTAACCGTAGTCTACTCAAATCATTTTAAGGCAAAAATTCATATTTTTAAAAATAATTTCCACATAAAGACTGTCCGAAAAAGGACACGAACTAGGCACAAAAATTGAGGAATGCTAAACGGAGCTAATCGAGGTCTCAAAATACGAAAATAAAGGCTAAAACTCAAAATGACCTATCGGCTCATCACATGCACCTCGTGGTTCTTGTTGGTAGTCTCTTTTTGTTGCGCCCTTTTTTGCCAACAACATCCTGGGTGACGTTGGTTTGGCTTTTAGTAATGTTAATTTCTCTATATCTCTGCATTCCCTTAGTTGCAACCTTTTCTCTGATACCATATTTTTACATCCTTAGTCTTGAACTAAGTTCACATACGACACTTGACAACTCTCCCACCTTCTTGCACAACTTTTTCACGATCTTACTATGCTAAGTCATCCTAAAATACTGTACTTAAGATCTCTAAGAGAATGCTTAATAATAAAGACAAGAGAAGATAACCAAATAAAGCTTTTTGTATTTATAGAAAACTTGATCGATTTGCTTGATGAATTACAAAGGAATGACCCTCTTTATGTTCTAGTCACCTAAGGGCTAGTATATAAATCTATATAAATATATAAAGGGGGGACATAGAAGTATGTCGTGACACATTTCATAGATGAGTATTCCTATTTATCTTTTTCCCTGTTTTTTTGCTTTTCCCTACTTTTTCCTTCAATTTTATTCTTTATGTGATTAAAAAACTCAAGAGTAATGTTCTTCCAATAAAGGTGGAACGGTTGCAACAATTACTAAAAATAACGTTGCAATTTGAAAGGACGTCATAATGAGAAAATTACATAGTGAATATAATGGTGGCAATTAATACACCATTCTTCCTCCTCATAACCTACTTTTCACCCATTTTCCTCTTCATAAAACTTAATACAAAGAACATATATACAACGAACAAAAACAAATCTTTTGAACTCAGAATTGGATTTGCAAGAAAAATATGATTACGGAGTTAGAATTCAATCTTCCAAGAAAAGAAAGGAAAGATCACGTTTTGCAGGCAACATATCCATTGCACCAGTACTTTTTTTTTTTTCCTAATAAAGATAGTTATATTAGATTAAATAGAAAGAGTAGCAAAAGTACAAAGGGGAACTGTTCGAGCTGTAACAGCCTCAGAGCAGTCCTTATTGAAATCAAATAAAACAAAGGGAGGGGGAGACATAAAATATAGGGGATGCCACGACTGTTGGCCATCAACAGGAGCTAAGGTCATGCCAAACTTTGCCATAGAATCAGCTATAGAATTTGCCTCCTGATAGATATACCTAAGTTCTATATGTTGCAGTTATCGCAGTAATGACCTGCAGTCCAAATTAAGGTGTGAGTAGAGAGCATTATCATCTTAACGCGAGAGTAAAACCTGCGAGTCAGTTTCAATAATTAACGGATAAAAATTAAGAGAGAGCAAGCTACAAGCCTAATAGTAATGCCATAAGTTCAGCTTCAAGAGCGGAAGAGGAAAGGAGAGGCAAAGTGCAACCACAAACCCAACGACCATGAGTACTACGAAAAATACCAGCTGGAGCCGCTTGATTGTTAAGACTATGGAATGCACCATCAGTATTAAACTTAAAAGGAGTAGTGACGGGGATGGGGGTACCATTTGATATATTGAGTGTGGGAAGGGGGTGGTGGGAGGGGGGCACAGGGGAGAGGTAGAGTAATTCAATGAGATGAAAGAAAATGTTGTGCATAGAAGGAAATGTATGAAGATGATAAAAATATTATTGTTGCGAGCTAACCAAATATGCCCAAAGGGTAAAAGGGACAGGGGAGGAAGCAGGAACTACAATATCATAATAGATGAACGAGTCCTGAGGGTGTGTGCACAATAGCTAGATCCAGTCTATGAGGGGACCGGTAGGAGGTTGTATGCCAAATGTTGACCAAATATGGGAGACCATTAGACATTGGAAGAAGATATGAGGTATATTTTCAGGTGTGTTAGGATATTGGTGACAATTCGAGTTAGGGATAATATTGAGAGAATTGGGATAAGAGGCAGTAGGTAATTTATTAAGCAGAAGTAGCAAAAGAAAGGTTTTGATTTTATTTGGGATATGTATGTGCCATATCCAATGAGAGGTGGAAGAACGTGAGCGAAGGTAAAGATGATAAGCAGATTTAGTAGAGAATAGGCCGGTGGAAGTAAGGTTCCAGCAGAATGTATTAGTTCATGGAGAAGAAGGATTAAAATAAGTATTATGAATGAGTCGTGAAATGTGTAGGGAAAAATCAAAAGATAGCAGAGTAAGGTCTCAAGCCGCATGAGAAATAATATGATGCACCATGAAAGTAGATTCTAGTTGAATGAGGGGGACCTCGATAAGGCTTCAGAGATTAGTATTATTTATAAGCCAATTATCATGCCAAAGATCTGTATTAGTGCCCTGACCAATATTCCATTTAATAGCAGGTTTTGAAAAAGATATGGCCTTAACAAGACTTTTCCATATAAAGGAGGATCCCTGCTTAGGGATTAGATCACGGTTGGGAAAGTGATATTTAGCTTGAAGCATTTTAGCCCAGAGATGATTGGGATTGCATCGATATCTCCAAGCTAAGTCAGACAGTTGAGCAATTTTGTTTTTCTTTAATATTTTGGAGGCCCAAACCACCTCGTTGGCGAGGTAGAGTAACAGTATGCCAATTAACCAGGTGAAGCCTTTTCTGGGCAATAGTAGAACCCCAAAGGCATTACGTTGAATCTTATCAATATTATGAATGAAATTAGGAGGTAATAGATTGTGTTGCATGGCATAGTTGGAAGTGGAGGCCAAAACCGTCTGGATGAGAGTTTTACGGCCAGCCAGAGTAAGGAATTTAGTTTTCCATCCTTGTAAGCGATTATTCATACGGTCAAGTATATACTGATAATCAGAGCTCTTGGGTTGGAGATTGGTAATATGAAGTCCAAGATATTGGCCGACAGTGTTGGAAATGCACATATTAAGTATAGAAGAATTTTGATGTTTGAGTGGAGTGAACGTATTGGGAGAAAAATAAATGTTGTATTTCAATTACAACTCCACTATTGTTAGAATCTACTAACCGAACCCTCAAACAAGCCAATTTATGAATCTCTCTAGTTAATTGTCTTTTCTCGGCCTCTACATGTGCTAAGCTACCCATAGATCGGTGACTTAAGGCATCTGCTACAACATTAGCTTTCCCTGGATGGTAGACAATATTAACATCGTAATCTTTCAATAACTCAAGCCATCACCTCTGTCGCAAATTAAACTCTTTTTGCGTGAAGATATATTGCAGGCTTTTATGATCTGTAAATACATCAAAACGAACACCATATAAATAATGCTGCCATATCTTAAGTGCATGGACAACCGCAGCTAACTCGAGGTCGTGGGTTGGATAATTCCTCTTGTGCTTCCTTAACTGCCTTGAAGCATATGCAATTACCTTCCCATATTGTATCAGGACACATCCTAACCCGACACTTGAGGCATTATAATGCATAGCATAACCCTCTGGATCCTATGGAAGTGTTAGAACTGGCGATGAGGTCAACCTGTTCTTAAGCTCTTGGAATCTCCGCTCGCAAGCCTCCGTCCACTGAAACTTAGTTGCTTTCTGTGTCAACTTCATCAATGGTGCCGAAAGGAAAGAAAAACCCTCTACGAACCTCCGGTAGTATCTTGCTAAGCCTAGAAAGCTACGAACCTCCGTCGGAGTGGTAGGTCTAGGCCAAGATTTCACGGCCTCAATCTTCTGGGTGTTTATCTTTACACCTTCATCAGATATAATATGCCCTAATAATGCTACAAACTTCAACCAGGACTCACATTTAGAAAACTTAGCATATAACTTATAATCACGGAGGGTTTGGAGTACCGCTCGTAGGTGGTCCGCATGCTCATCCTATGAAGTTGAATAAACCAGAATATAATCAATAAATACTATCATGAACAGATCTAAAAATGGCCGGAATAGGCTATTAATCAAGTCCATAAATACTTCGGGTGCATTCGTCAACCTAAAGGACATGACAAGGAACTCGAAGTGGCCATATCAGGTCCTGAAGGCTATCTTTGGAATATCTTTCTCCCGAACTCTGACCTGGTGGTATCCCGACCTCAAATATATCTTTGAAAAGAATCTAGCTCCCTGCAACTGATCAAACAAGTCATCGATCCTTGGATTATTCTTAATAGTTACCTTGTTCAGCTGCCTATAATCGATACACATCCTCTGCGAGCCGTCTTTATTCCGCACAAACAGTACTGGTGCACCCCAAGGTAAGGTACTGGGATTAATGAAACCTTTCTCCAGCAAATATTTTAACTGCTCCTTCAACTCTTTCAATTCGACAGGTGCCATTCTATACGGTGGTCTGTATATTGGTTGAGTTCCTGGAAGCAAATCGATGCTAAAATCAATCTGTCGCTCTTGAGAAATACCTGGAAGCTCATCTGGAAACACATCTGCATACTCTTTGACTATAAGAATAGATTAAGTGTAGGTATCTCAGCATCTGCATCTCTAACTCGCACAATATTATAAATGCACCCTTTTTGCAATCATTTTCCTCGCCTTCAGATAGGAAATAAACCTACCTCTAGGTGTTTCTATATTACCTACCCATTCAAGGACTGGCTCACCCGAAAAATGAAATATGTCTGCCTTTGCTATGCAATCAACTGTGGCATAGCAAGCTGCTAACCAGTCCATGCTTATAATAGCATTAAAATCCATCATCTCTAGCTCAACTAGGTTGGTTGAAGTGTAACGACTACAAATTGTCACCGTACAACCTCAGTAAACCCGTCTAGTAATAATAGGTTCTTCGACCGGTGTAGATACCACAAAAAGATCACTTAGTATTTCAGGCACTATACCAAACTTCCCCGCGACAAATAGGGTAGTATATGATAAAGTATGTCCTGGGTCTTCAAGGCATAAGCATCGTGAGCAAAAATAGTCAATATACCTGTTACAACGTCTGGTGAAGACTTCTGGTCCTGTCAACCCACTAAAGCATAGATACGGTTCTGATTATCACCTGAACTAGAACCTCTACCTCTGCCTCGACCTCTAGCAGCCGAAGAATGATACTCGCGCCCTGAAGGATGCACAGACATAGATGATCATGTTGCTTAAGTCGCTGGTTGTGCCATACCCCCAGAATCTCTATTTGGACAATATCGCATCATATGCCCAGGACGCCCACATATATAACAAGTATCAAAACTTGCTCGATATTGGCCCAAGTGTCATCTACCACATATGTCACACCGCGGCGGAAATGACCACGTCTTTCCTGAACCTCATTGTCACTGCAAACCCGACGCCTGTGAGCTCTCACCTGGACTTGACTGAGTATAGCAGTCATACCTGTAACCCTATAACTTAGGTGGCAGAAGCCTAGGTGGTCGTCCGAAGTAATGGGGCCTATAACTACCCTGCGACTGCTCTTGAGACCTGGGAAATCTCATCCTCTTGCGTTGCCCATGTTCAGTCCTCTCTGTACCCTTATGCCGACGCCTACCCCTTTCTATATTCTGAACAAATGCCTGAATCCGAGAGATATCCATACTATCCTACAATGCAGTGGTGGCACATGCCTCGATCAACTCTGGGCTAACCCTGCTATAAACATGTGGATCCTGTCCCGCATAGTAGCAACTATGGATGGTGCATATCTGGCCAATGAGTCAAAACAGAGACTATACTCTCGAACACTCATATTGAGCTGCTTGAGGGCTAGAAACTGATCGACCTGAGCCTGTCGAATCTCCCGCGGTAAGTACTGGTCAAGGAAGGCATCTGAAAAATTCTCCCAAATAGCTGGAGGTGCNTGCAATGCAGCGGTGGCACATGCCTCAGTTAACTCTGGGGCTAACCCTGCTATAAACCTGTGAATCCTGTCCCGCATAGTAGCAACTATGGATGGTGCATATCTGGCCAATGAGTCAAAACAGAGACTATACTCTCGAACACTCATATTGAGCTGCTTGAGGGCTAGAAACTGATCGACCTGAGCCTGTCGAATCTCCCGCGGTAAGTACTGGTCAAGGAAGGCATCTGAAAAATTCTCCCAAATAGCTGGAGGTGCATCATGTCCCTTGGACCTCTCCCATCCCTCATACCAAAGGATGGCTATATATCGGAGTCGAAAACCTGCTAACTCAACTGCCTCTTTCCTTGTGGCATGCATAACCCGAAAAATCCTGTGAAGCTGATCTATAAAATCCTACAGGTCCTCCCTCTGATCTATCCCCGTGAACTTTGGGGGACTCAAAGAAATAAACTATCAGACCCTTGAACTCCCAGACCCCTCAGAAGATCCTGCACTAGATGATGCCCTAGCTTATTGCTGGGTAGCTACCAACTATGTCAACAAATGCACCGCACTCCTCAAGTCCTGGTCTGATGGACGTGGAGGGGGAATTGGATGTGCGGTATCCCTAGGAATCTCCTCAAGTGGTGGAGGAGCTGGTAATGGCTGAGTAGGGGTCTCGCTTTAGGCCTCAGACTGGGCCCCATCTACTGGGGGTACCCTGTTGGTCTTCTCATATGCTGCTATATCTCTCCTCTAGCTAGCCGTAGTCATCCTAATCACCGTCATCTGTGTATACAAACACCAACACGTAAGTTTAACTCAAATTTCCTATAACTCAGTTCTACAACACGATTTAGATTTGAAAAAAAGGGTAACCAACTCCTAAAATGCCCTGTAGTTCCCTGCTTATATAATGTGGTGCACAACACATCTATAAACAAGACCCTACTAGACACTGCTTGTAGATTCCCTAGGACAAAACTGCTCTGATACAAAGTTTGTCATGCCCCAGAACCTGGGGGGGAGGGGAGACCGGCACCCGGTGACTCACCTAATTTAGCGTAGCAACTTGCGACTAAGGGACTCTGAACATAGAATGTCATAATTTTGCCATAGGGCCACATTGAAAGACACTTTGTGAAGCAAAATATAAAACTGAACGGAAACTAGCGCTCACTAAATATCAATATAAAAGCTGGGTCGACAAGGCCATCATAACTACTACAGCTGACAAACCAACAAAATATACATACCAAGCCTACAAGCCCAACATACTGCATTAGCTGACAGGATATGTCTACAAGCCTCTACTGATGGATGTATTGTGATTGGAACAGGGCCCCGACCTACCCATAACATATATACATATATACATACATATATACATACATAAGATGTATACGAAACCCTAGACCCGACAACTCCGAATGACATAAAGCTTACTGATCAGCCTAAACTCGGGAAACACCTACTGAGAAGGTCTACCCGCCTGTCTATCTGAACCTGCACGCATGAAATGCAGCGTCCCTAGAAAAAAGGACGTCAGTACAAAATAATGTACCGAGTATGTAAGAAAATAACATAACTGAAAGTTGAAACTGAATTGATAATATAATAACTGAAAGTAACTGGGAGTCAAAGATGATCTAGAGATATACTTGCCTATTGATACTGACTCAACTCCTTCAATATAGTAAGTAAAATAAATGTTCGGCCCTATAAGGTTAAGTATGTGTAACTGCTTGGCCAAAGTAGGCTCGCTCATAGGCACTCGACCATTCTAGGCTTTGTATCTCGGCCATCCTAGGCTCGCTCATAGGCGCTCGGTCACAGTAGGCTTGGTATATAGCTTACCATCTGATCAAAGGTTGTCCAATAGGGGCCTGCCCACCGATTATAGCTCGATCGTGGTGAAAATATTATAATACTGTATATATATATATAGACCCTTTGATCTCTTGACTGGAAGAAGACAATACTCAATTAAATATAAAGTCCCGATAAGGAAGAATACTATAACTTATGAGACTAGGATAATGTATATAACTTTGGGAGTATGAACTTCTCTTTATTCCTGGTTGTCAAACACATGTAGTTACGAAATCATGCCAAAATGAAGGAAGGGATTAGTCTTAACATACCTTATAACAATCTTTCCAATCATCAAGTTGAATTCTCCTCTTCTCACCTTAATCTACAACAACGATAATAATACTATTATTAAGTTACGAAAAGTACAACTATTGCACAATGAACGACAAGCTTATTTTGTATTAAAACGGGCATCATCTACCCTATAATCCTTACTTCCTCCATATTCAAGATAACACCAAAAACCCAAGAATGCAACAATAACAATATATATACATTATTTTCCAACCTTATCTACACCACAAAGTACTACAAAACAGCCCAACACACCCCAATCTCTTCATACACAAAATGACCATCGTAGTAGTATCAAACAACCCAAAAATGTTACGACGAACGACCAAACCACCACCCTTCATTTATATGGTGTTTCTCCACACCCTTCATCCTCCAAAACTACACAAAATAGTAGTAAAACACGCAGCCCAACAGCAACACAAAATAGTCCACAAAACAGCCCGCCACAAGTGAATAAGGCGAACTCACGATTTTCGATCATCGTCCCGTGAGTTCTTACAAATATAGAACGACTTACCATGCATTTACAGCAGAAATAATGGATGAAATAGAGAAGTAAACGTACCTTATTTTCTGGATAACTCAGGTCCTATATTGGTTCTTCAAACTCTAGGTTTCACCTCCAATTAGAACTTGAAAGGGAGAGAAAATCAATTAGGGTTTGTGGGCAATTGTTTGGGAGGATTTTTGTAGATCTTATGTCTGGTTATTATGCCTTATTATCAGTATAATATATGAAGGAGATAGGCCTTTAAAAATGGCTCTTTGGATGACCCGAACTGGCCCATTTTTGGACGACCCGAACTAGCTCATTTTTGGACTCTCATTTAAGCAAGTAGGAGACAGTCTGCGTAGTCTTGCAAAAATGCCCATGTCTCTCTAGTCCGATATCGTATTGACAAACGGTTTACTGTGCGTTAGAAAATAGACTCATAGATCTTCAATTGGATGGATGGAACAGCCCATACTTTAAGTATATTGGGAGAAAATAGCAGTTACATTTGACCCAAAGTTTCAGTAAAACTTATGAACGTAACTTGTGATGACTTTCATCGACTTTTGTTCCACACCTCGCTTGACTTCAAAACATAACACACAACTATCATACGACTAACATAACTTACAACATAACTCCTTATCATGTTAAGCACCCTAGTCTCATCCCAAAAGTACATGTTATAATATTTCCAACTTGTCGACTTTCGACGAAACATTATTTTCTTCAATTCCTTTAGCTTCTGAACTTTCCAAACCTCTTTGTACTTTTTGTTTATGATCTTCAATATTTTTAACCTCCGAGGTAACATGATTAACTTACTTTATATATTTTTAAAGATGATCTCATTTTTGGTCCTACATTAGTTTGCTCACGACGCACTTTTACGTACGAAAATATAGGGTGTAACAGGAAGATCTCCTGAGGTACCGCCTCGTAGTCCCAAAGTAAATATGCAAGACAGAGGGATCACTCGAGGTACCGCTTCGTAGTCCCAAAGTAAATATGCAAGACAGGGGGATCTCCCAATGTACCGCCTCGTAGTCCCAAAGTAAATATGCAAGACAGGGGGATCTCCCAATGTACCGCCTCGTAGTCCCAAAGTAAATATGCAGTATAGGGGATCCCTCGAGTAAATGCCTCGTAGTCCCAAAGTAAATATGCACAAGCAAAGACGGAAGAATAACTCAACATGAACAACCTCTTCTCAAATCCAATTTTTTGATAAACATATTAACGTCTCCATTTAAACTTATTTTATAATTATTTGCACATGGAAAAATCGAAAATGTAATTATTTCCAGAAAATGCCAACTCAACCAGCACACGAAATCCTCATAAGGATCAAAGTAGAAATCACACCAAATTATAATATAAAATAAATTCGACAAACACAAAATGAGGCATGACAGTTAAGGATTTAACAAGCGCTAGCAGATTTCCAATTTAATACTTAAGAATTCCTACGACTTTAAACCAACACAATTTGCACATATAAGTCCGAGTACGTACTCGTCACCTCGCGTACCCGGCTTTCACATTACACAAATGGCCCTGCGACTCAATGCCTAAGGGAAATTTCCCTCACACAAGGTTAGGCAAGATACTTATCTTTTTAAGTTGGGCCGATATTCCAAAATAGCCTTCTTGCCTGAATTGACCCCCATACTGCTCAAATCTATCTAAATTAATTGTATAACTTCATTAAAATTCATCGGAAATAATTCCAGATAATACAATATCGACTTAGAAATTTGCATTAAAAAGTCAACCGAAAGTTAACTCGAGGCCCGCCTTTCGGAAGCCGACAAAATTTTCACAAAATCCAAACACCCATTCCGATACGAGTCCAACCATACTAGTTTCACTCAAATCCAACTCCGTATCGATATTCAAATCCCAAAAATTGGTTTTATGAAATTTCTATAATTTTTCCCAAATTTCTATCTCAAAATAATAATTAAATGATGAGAACAACAATGAATTCATGTAATATAGCCAAAATCGAGTTAGAATCACTAATCCCGATGATTTGCTTGAAAAACCCACGAAATATCGCCACAAACCGAGCTCTTTAGGTCTAAAAATGAAAACTGAGATGAAAACCTAGTTTATATGGTACCACATCTGACCTCCAAAGTGGTGACTACACATTTGTTGTACGGTCTGCACATCCCAGGTTCTCCGGCCGCAACCCAAATAGTGTGGTCGCAGTTCAGCCGCATCTGCACTATTATGCTTTAGTAAATTGACCATAAATTTCTGTATATGTGTCCAAATAATGAATGATTAAGACTTTTAAAATATAGACTCAAAGGGCTACAACTTTCATTTTTGGATCATCTCCAAATTCCTGATAGATCAAAAGATATAAGCTTACGAAGTCAGACCATCGAACCTGCAGATTCTCCTTTCTGCGGTTGCAAGAGGATTTCTACGGCCGCAAGAGGATTTATGCGCTCCGCAATTTTCCTCTAAGATCCGCACATGAGGTTTTGCCTCAGCACTCCAAAATAGGCTCTTCGCACTTCAACTGTTCCAGAACATCCTCAAAGTGCCGAAATGCCCAAATTCACTCAAACCTAACCTCGAAACACACCCGAGGCCCCCCGGGACCTCAATCAAACATACCAACAAGTCCTAAAACATAACGCGGACCTTCTTGAGGCCTCAAACCACATCAAACAACGTCGAAACTACGAATCACACCATAAATCGAACTCATGAATTTCTAAATTTTCCAACTTCCAAAACTCGTGCCGAAACATATCAGATTAACTTGGAATGATGTCAAATTTTGCACACAAGTCATAAATGACTTAATGGAGCTTTTCCAATTTCCAGAATCGAAATCCTACCTCGTTATCAACCAATCGACTTATGGTCGAATTTAAGAATATTTTAAGAACTTCATTTTCTAACTTTTTGCCGAAATGTGCCGAATTGTCCTACGGACTTCCAAATCCAAATCTGGACATATGCTTATGTCCAAAATCCCCATACGAAGCTATTGACATCATCAAAATTCCATTCCAGAGTCGTTTTCTCAAAAGTTAAACTCCGGTCAACTGTTTTTATTTAAGCTTTAAAAAAATGAGAATTGTTCTTTCAATTAAATTCTGAATCTTCCGAAAACCAAATTTGATCCCACACGCGGGTCCTAATACATATTATGAAGTTCTTGGGATCTTAAGTCGCTAAATGGAACGTTAATTCTCAAAACGACAAGTCGGATCATTATATTCTCCCCCTCATAAAACATACGTTCGTCCTCGAACGTGCCAAGAATTATTCCGAGGACATTAAATAACTAAGTGTATTCTTACACACATACTCGCGGGTGATTCTACGTCAACACAAATTTAACATGGGTCCGACAAGACCATCTCAGTTGAGATTATTTCTTTTATACACATTTATACACTTTAAAACTAATTTCTTACACTCCAAACATTTTCAAAAGACCTGATTTTTCACATCAACACACAGTATTAGTCTCAGGTCATAATAGTTGTTCATAATTAATTCTAGCATCGTCAATTAACCTCATATTAACCAAAACCTCATTTTAAACATTTTTTACAACACTAACAGCAAAACATAAGGCATGAAAACCTCATAACTATATACCCGACTTAACGAGACACCTTTAACGCCAGCTGATCACTCATCTCATAGGCGAAAACTCAACAGTTACAATAAAAATATGGCTAAATATGCACATAATCACATAAAAGAATTATCAAATAAGTTTAACATGCATGACTCCCTATTAGCACCGTAGTACAATTTCAATTTCACAAAGGGAGAATTTAAAACACATGAATTAATCCACAAGGATCTCATCCTGATATAATTTTCACCGCGGCACGTAGCCTAGGTTAAACATATCAAATCACATTAAACCGCTAGGATCCCATCCTCAACTCTGAATCACAAGTACTTTGCACATTGTGCCAACTAAAATTTTCCATTTCTTTTCTTCTTTTTAATAAATTCCGTGAAACAATTTCACAACACATAATGAACCCCCACACCAGTAGGATATATAATTCATAAAATTGAAATCAATTATCCCAAAATCACCTCAAAACTCACCGTAATGAGTAACAAAAAGTCACCTTTGGAATCTTAGACCTCAATAATGTACAAAACAAAAAGATGGCATGCCTATCGAAATAAACTCTCCCAACAGGGGTAAACACATGAGTAGGTTATAGAATTACGAAGCTCACCCATAAGTGGAGCATAATAGGAGGACTCACCTCGATACTCAGAACCTAATCAAACTAAGGAAAATATTCCTTTATAATAAATCAGGATTGTACCTGTAATGACACCCTATGGTGTAGCAATCTCGGGCTATGTACATGAGGTTTTCATGCCTCCATACTCCGGAAACCCCCTCTAGGGCAATTATAGCAATTATATCAATGAGCTGGGGCTCCCCTCTAGGGTGTCCTCTACCCGCCTGTCCTCCACCCCTAACTGGCTGTGTACATGGAGTATTAACTGGAACAAAGCATGTAACTTGAATGTTTTGATGAAATTTGCCTCTCCCAAGTCTGGGACAATCTTTCATGATGTTCCTAGTATCCCCACACTCATAACTACCCCTCTGAGGTCGCGACTGCTCGTGCTGAGTCTGTGCCTGATAACTGAAACAACAACTGTAAGAACCTCGTGCTTGTGGTGCACTAAAAGTATTAACTGGAGCACTACGAGTACTCTGAATTTGCATATGGGGATGACCGACTGCCCGAGCCTCCGCCATGATGAGTCATAGCTGTAGAGTAGAATCCACAAAATTCTCCAGAGTTCTCAGACCTTTTGGCCTTCTTAGAATCCTTTTCCTCACTTCGAACACGTTCTAACATCCTGGTAATCTCTACTACTTGATGAAATGGAATGTCAGTCTGCAACTCTCGAGCCATACATATTTTAAAAATCATAATTGAGCCCTTCGATGAATATGTGGACTCGCTCTCTAACTGTAGGAACCAAGATAGGTGCATGTCAGGCGAACTCACTGAACCTGATAGGATATTCTAATACTGTCATGGTGCCCTAGCGCAACCATTTAATTTCTGTGCGCCATGCATCCCTGAGAATCTAGGGAACAACCTCTTTCAAAAACATTCCCGAAGATTTGAGCCCAAACTGGTGGCATTGCATCCGCTGGTCTACCTTCTTCATTAACCCGCCTCTACTGATACGCTGCTCCTGACAGCTGAAATATAGTAAAGTCAACTCCGTTCACTTCCACCATACCCATGGTACGGAGAATACAATGACACGCTTCTAGAAATCTCTAGGCATCCTCGATAGTTATGCCACTGAAGTTAGGAGGACTATACCTCTTATATCTCTCAAGTCTCTTTTGTTCTTCTTCTGATGACTCTGGCCTAAACTCAAGCTGAACCGGAATAACATGTTGTACCGGTACTATACCTGGAACCTGACCAATGTGAACCTGCCGCTCTGGGCACGGGCGATAGAAGTTTGAACTCCTCCCTCAATCTGTGAAATATTTGGTGAAACAGAGATCAATCCCACCTGAGTTAATGTACTAAGCATGTTCAAGAACTGTGCTAAGGTCTCCTGAATTTCGGGGCTAACAATAGGTGTCTCTGGTGCATGTACCCCAATCAGAGCTACTGGCGGCTCCTCGACTGCTGATCTGAAAGGTGCTCTACTTGTGGCACGTGCCATTCCTCGGCCCCGACCTATTGCAGCCCTAGCAGGATGCGCTGATGTCTGCTCTGCTAACCCGGTAGCACGTGTCCTCACCATATGTGAGATAATAGAGATACAAAGACTCAAATTCGAAAATCAACAATTTTCACACGATAAGAATGAAAGAATGTGGAAATTTCCTAACAGTTCTGTAGCCTCTCTAAGATAAGTACAAACGTCTTCGTACTGACCCACAAGACTCTACTAAACTCGTTCATGACTCATAGAACCTATGAACCTAGGGCTCTGATACCAACTTGTCACGAACCAAAATCCCTCCACATGCATCATGATGGTACTTAGTCTCTAAGATTAAGTAAGCCGATTATAATAACAATTCAGTTTTCTTTAAAACATATAACTTAATACAATTGTTAAACCCAACAACGAAAATAATTATAACAACCTCCCAAGACTGGTAATACTAAGTCACGAACTCTAACTGAATACATGCAATGATCTCAAGGATCGAATATACAATACTGTTTGAATAAGAATTGACACTACAATAAAAATGAAAAGACTCCAAGGGACTGCGACGACCAAGCAGCTCTACATTGAATCCTTGCGATCGACACCCTAACACTATTCAAGTTCGATATCTCCAATACATGGCTTTGCACAAAATGTGCATAAGGGTAGAATAAGTATATCATAGTCGGTACCCAGTAAGTATCAAGACTAACCTCGGTGGAGTGGTGACGAGGTATAGGCAAAACACTCACTGGTCAAACAACCTGTTCAACATATCATAAAAAATAATAGAAAAGAGGTAACACTGATAGCAACAATAACTAACTAGTGATATAAATAACAATACTTCAAGAATACCATAATTATTGCTCACATAAATATTAAAGACAAGTACAGCCAACTAATCAAGTCCTTCAAAATATATATTTTTTAGCTTTAAGTTTTTCAAATAAAATCTTTAGAATATAATCATTTCATTATGGTACTCTGAACGCGTGAAGGGCAAGAACGAAGTGGGTATTTTGGTAGATAGGGAGAACAGAGAGTCAGTGGTAGAGGTTAGGCGGATGAATGACAGATTGATGATAATTAAGTTAGTAGTTGGAAGGAGCACTCTGAATATCGTTAGCGCTTACGCGCCGCAAGCAAGCCTAGACAAGGAAGTTAAGAGGCGCTTATGGGAGGGGTTAGATGAGGTGGTGCGGGGTATTCCGCCTGCGGAGAAGTTATTTATAGGAGGGTATTTCAATGGTCATATTGGGTTTCTGTAGGGGTTATGGAGAGGTGCACAGCGGCTTCATCTTTGGGGATAGAAACGGAGGAGGCACTTAACTGTTGGATTTCGCTAGGGCTTTTGAGTTGGTGATCGTGAATTCTAGTTTTTTGAAGAGGGATGAGCATTTGGTTACTTTCCGGAGTATGATGGCTAAGACTCAGATTGATTATCTCTTCTTCAGGAGGTGTGATTGGGGGTTGTGTGTGGATTGTAAGGTGATCCCGAGTGAGAACCTCGCGATTCAGTATAGGCTCCTGGTGATGGACGTCGGTATCGTGATAAAAAGGAAGAAGAGGTTTGTGCGGGGTCAACCGAGGATCAGGTGGGGTGCTTTGACTAAGGATATTGTGCAGGATTTGGAGAGGTGGTTAATGGATGCGGGTGCTTGGAAGAGTGGTGGGGATGCTAGCACTATGTGGACGACGACGACATACTGTATAAGGGAGGCGGCGAGAGAGGTGTTAGGGGTATCGAAGGTCTATTATAGCGGGCACCGAGGTGACTGGTGGTGGAATGATGTGGTCCAAGGTAAAATGGAATCAAAGAAAGCGGCGTACCTTTCGTTAGTGGAGAGCACCGACAAGGAGCAGAGGAGAGCGAACAAAGTAAGGTATAAGGAAGCTAGGAAGGAAGCAAAATTAGAGGTCACTGAGGCTAAGAATGTTGCATTTGGTCGGTTGTATAAGGAGCTGGGGGGTAAAGGTGGGGACAAAAAGTTATTTCGATTGATCAAAGCGAGAGAGAGGAAGGCTCGTGACTTGGATCAAGTGAGGTGCATCAAAGACGAGGAAGGTAGAGTGTTGACGGAGGAGTCCCAGATTAAGAATAGATGACAAACGTACTTTCATAAAATTATGAATGAA
>AWOL01S0073380.1:10820-26494 GCA_000715115.1 Nicotiana otophora | reverse complement strand
AAAAAAAAAAAAACCTTGATTGTCATCGCTGTCTTGCATAGAAATTTGGTTTTAATTTTTGACGTTTGAGACTATAGTCGTCATACTCCCTCCCTCTCGCTCTTCCCCTCCCCGTTGACGTTGTATCTCCAGGTTAAAATGCTCTACCAGGATAACATCATAACCTCCATCCCCACCACTCCGGGATATGAATGGACTAAAGAAAAAAAATTATCTGTTGTTATTTATTTAAGATAGAACCTGATTTTTTATAAATAAAATTTTATTTTTAACTTTAAAAATAGAAATTTCTCTGTGCTATGATTGGTTGCCGAAGTTTTATTTGTTTTTTATTGCATGATATTCTTTTACAAAACTGATGGGACTTAGCAAAATCTCTTTTTCCTTGTAATGTTTGCAGAACTTTCATTTGCCTTTGTGTTCCGAGAAGTTCTCATGTCTGTTTCTTCAGCTGATGCTGCTGTTCTAAAGAGAAAAGCAGGTAGATTTGCTCAATGATTGTTCGTTCATCAGTATCGTCATTTTGGAGCATTTCAACTAATATTGTGTTCTATAAGTGTATGGCATTTCATCTACTCAATGATTTCTAGTTCATTGTTATCTGGTTTGTTACCTTGTTTTCATGGCTTTGGTCCTGAAGTGGACTTTTGAGAAGTGTTGTTCAAATCACACTTGATGCTCTTAAGCCCTGAAGCTAGGTATAGTGCAACCTATGCTTTACCTCGCTTAAGCAACACTTTAGTACAGGCAACAAAGCGCTGTGATGTATACCAAGGCGCCACATGAGCTCCCATTCGAGGAGAATGGAAGTAAAAAATAAACAAATCTGGTATTGGTATGTTATGACAATTGGTGAGGGAAGTTACGGATAAATGTGTTATGTGATTAGAAGTATGAAAATAGAAACTTAGCATAAGAAAACTAATCACTAAAGTCAAATGAGAAATTTATGATTGCATCTTTTTATCTGAAGAAGAAATCTATTCTTTTTTGGACTTGACTGACAGGATATTTACTTTATATACTTGATATTTCATTTAATTAGGTTTTTTAAAATTCCTTTTTTCATATAGTGTTGTTTGTTATCGCAGTATTTTTAACTTGCACTGCATTTATGTTTAGTTTAAGTTTTTCTTTATCTGCACCTTCTGATCTGAAGTGCGTGCTTCAATAGTGCTTTGCGATTAAACCCTAGCATACCTTAGTTCATTTCTTCGCTCTTCTTTCGCTTTTGACAACACTGTTTTTGGACTCAATGTATGTTGATTTAGCTAAAGAATAAAGAATGTTTATGCACCTATTAGAAAACTGAAGGATGCCCACTTATCTCGGCTCGAACTTGTTTAATTTATTTGAAATATGATTCTTATTCTTGCCAACTACTTATCACACAGTGTATTTGGAAACATGATCTCTTGACGTTCATTGAACCATCACAGTGGATGCAGTAATAAATGAGCAGCATTTTTTTGAATGTGCGAATTTTGCCAGTTTCTGATGCAACTTCTTCCTAAACTTTTTTAGCTGAATTTTAATGATCAATCATCACATTTAGTTGTTTTTTATTTAAGTATCAACGGGTTGATACCTATCATATCTGTTGTCCAACCTAATGACAGTTTTCATTTCTATATCAGGTAATTGTAATTTCAAATGATATGTTTAATGTTGTAACTTTATATCTTTACTGTGTTTTGTTTTCTATTATTGATAAGCTGCGCAAAGGTAGCTTTACTAACTTGCTTTTGTCTTTTCTGGTTAAGAGGAGTTTGGTTCGGAAAGCAAAAGATTCAAGGGAATTGGAATTGGCACTTCTGAAGGTCCCATTTCTCTGGATGACTTCCGCAGCCTGCAGCGGTCAAACACGGTAGTTTTCTATTCTCATTTATCAAAGAAATTAGTTTTTCTTTTGCAGTCTTTCAAGGTTGTTTTATTACTCCTATACTACCTTTTGGTGATTTCGGTTCTGGTACTGTTGTAGGAACTGCGGAAGCAACTGGAAAGTCATGTCGCAACTATTGATTCCTTGCGCAATGAAAATCGTGCTGCTGTGGACCGTCATGAGATGGTATGTTTACTCATACAATTTTGAGAATACACAATCATTTTGAAATGCTTAATTCCGAACTTAATTAGTTGTAATACTAAAAATTTCGAGGTAGATGGGTTAGAAAACTCAGTGTTTTGCCTGTGGTCGACATATCAACACTTCCAACTGTGTAAACACTTTTAATCGGAAAGCTTCTGAATTTTTCTTTTCTTTGCTAATGTCAATAGCATCATAAGATGTAAAACTAGATCTCTCCTAGCATGCAACTCATTTTAGAAACGAGTAGTGCAATATGCTAAAGAAAAGCTTTATACACCATGAAGAAAATAGTTGTTCGAGACAGAAGCGTCTAAGAAACATTTCAAGGTGTGAATTACTTTTTCTTTACTTTAAAATCTTTGGCTTTCATTTGCGGTTTCAAGTTTTTGCACCTTTGGAGTTGAGTAATATGTTTATTTCTTAGGTCTTGCACCTTTTGATTGAAATAACATTTGCTTTCCAAATCCTGTTATCTTTTATTAATTTTTCTTTGGTAGGGTAAAATGGCATGCACTAGTACGGGTGTACCAGAGATTAGAAGTAGGACCAGACAAAATACTGTCTTCTTCTGGTTCTGTCTGTTTTTGGAAGTACAGTGTACCTAAAGAAAGTTATATTCTCTGCTGCAAGCTATTCATTCTGGGGAGCAGTGAACTTTCCATAATATGAATAATATTTACCTTTCCAAAATCTGTCGTATTCCATTACATCTAATTCTGATGATTAAAGATGCTAGGTATATTTTTGAAGAAAAGATGCTAGGCATGTGGAGGTAGGAGGGAGGATGTTATAATAAATCTTGACAGGGTCGTTTCTCTGTTGGTGTGAATTAATGGAAATTGATCTGTCTTCCTTGATTGACTCCTGTTTCTTGTATGGTCATACTGTTTTTTCCCCCATTACTAGTTGGTTGACAGATCCTATCTCTCCACCTGTCTCGGTGAGATTTCCTTTGTCTTGCAGGAAATGAAAGAATTGAGGGAATCGGTATCTAAACCATACCTGGAAGAACTCAAAGAATTACAGCAGTCATTGGAAGCCAAAGAAAAGGAGTTTGTTGAATCAAATAGAATATCTGCAGAGCAGAATCATGCTTTGGAAGGCCTTAATGAAAGACTTAGCGCATCTGAGCAATCCTGTGTTGAAGCCAATGAAATAATTAGCAGGTAATGGCTCTAGTATGCCATTGATTTAATTGAGAGGAATCATGAATGGCATTGTATTGAATTAAGAGGAATCGTGAATGACGTTGTGCTTTCTTGTTTATCTTGTCCACTTCCTCGTTTCCTTATTAAATAAGCTCGAAAATCCCAAGTTCATTCTTGTTTACATCCTTGTCCTTCCATGGCTCATACTACTTTATATGCCAATTTCCCGGTTTTATTCTTTGGGAACACACTGTTTTCTGAATTAGCTTACGATTATTTCTAGGAAAGGTGAGTTAAAAATTTGAAGTGGTGTTTGCTTTTTCAGCCAGAAAGCATCAATTTTAGAACTGAAAGCTTTGCTTGACGAGGAGCGTGAACAGAGGAAAGAAGAACGTGAAAAGGCTGCTTTGGATCTGAAAACCTCTATACAGAGAGTGCAGGCAGAAGCCCAGGAGGAAATAAAACGGCTCTCAGAATCTGCTATCAGACGAGAAAAAGAGCAGCAAGAAATTATTAATAAGCTTCAGGTAGAAATTAACCTCTACTATGCAGGAGAATTTGAAAACGTCCCATTGCTCTTTCTTATTTAACTCATGATGGCAGGAGTCAGAGAAGGAAAGATGTTCACTGGTGGAAACTTTGAGATCCAAGTTGGTAATATTATCTAACCTACCTTTTACTTATTGTAAGCCACCCCAGCTCCTAATTCATTAGCTTTTAACAGGAAGACACCAGGCAGAAATTGGTTATTTCTGACAACAAAGTTCGTCAGCTTGAAGCTCAAGTTCGTGAGGAGCAATTATCTTCTGCCTGTAGGAAAAAAGTAAACATCTGTTAACAATATATCAATTGCTTCCCCTTTCAGTTCCTTGCTTGAGAAGCTGACGTCTTGCATCTTCTAATTTTTCTTAGAGAATAGAGGAACTTGAGCATGAGAGGAAAATTTTGAGCAAAGAGCTTGAAAGTGAAAAGGTAGGATGACCATATGATTTCCTGGCATTAATTATTGAAATTTGGATCTTGAGATATTCCCCTTTGTTTGCTACTCGATTGAGCCCCTTGGATGTGGAAAGGAAAGATAAGATTGTGCCTTGCTAGAAGTGGATCTGTATTTTTTCGTCAAACTATTACATGTATGATCAGGAAAGAATGTCAAATGTGAACTCTGATCTTTTTTTTCTTTTTCTTTTGTTCTTTCTATCAATTCTTTTGTTGTCGGTAGCAGGCAGCTCGGGAAGAGGCGTGGGCCAAGGTTTCTGCTCTTGAACTAGAGATCAGTGCTGCAATGCGGGATCTTGATTTTGAGAGGCGCAGACTGAAAGGTGCTAGAGAAAGAATAATGCTACGGTAAGAAGTAAACTGTACGACTGGTACTAATGTTAATTAGGTTTACCGGATTGAAGAAACGTGGGATATTTCTTATATTTATCTGTACTATTTGTGTTAAGAAAAGGGGAGCAACGATAAAGTTGTCTCTGTGTGACCTATAGGTCACGGGTTCAAGCCGTGGAATCAGCCACTAATGTTTTACATCAGGGTAGGCTGCATACATCACACGCCCATGGGGTGCCGTCCTTCCCCGTACTCTACGTGGGATGCTTTGTGCACCGGGCTGCCCTTTTTTATTTATTTATATATTTATGTTAAGAACACTCTTTTTAAGATCTTTTGTACCTAAAAGGAGATGATCTTTTGATTAAAGAAATATGTCTACAAACAGAATTTTTTATACCATACAAGATATTACATGTATCATTCTACCGAGAGAGAATGTACATATGATTTATACAGTAATGTGTTAAGCTTTATAATCCTCTTTATATGTTGTCAGAGACGCTAGTGTTTGCTTACTGCCTTTCATCTTCTGGCATTTGTCTCTTCACTTACCTTATAATGGTGGTTTATACTACATGGTTGCGATGCAGAGAAACACAACTCCGGGCTTTCTATTCTACTACTGAGGAGATCTCAGTTTTGTTTGCGAAGCAGCAGGAGCAATTAAAGGCAATGCAGAGGACATTAGAAGATGAGGAAAATTATGAGAATACCTCTGTGGATATTGACCTTAATGCATACAATGGGAATGTGAATGGATCCCTAGTAAGAAAGAAAGAAGTAGGAGATGGAAGTCACAATGTGACTAGAGCTGGCTGCAGTGCTGCCAACACAAGGCGCGTCAGGGAATTATTTGAGTTATCAAGTGATGAGGCAAGTGCCACAGAGAAGCATGATTGCACTAACAGAAGTGAAGAAGGGGGACAAGACACACAGGAGGTGGAATTTGCTGGTGCTGAAAGTGAGGTGAAGGGTGGATTTGGTTCTGAAGTCGATGGTGTTGGGACAGCACCCATTGAGGGAGATGCTGTGGGAACTGAGCTAGTCCCTGAAAGTGATACTGCTGGTGTAGCAGCCAATATGGAGGGTGACCTTGTTGGAACGGAACGCGTGCAAGAGACTGAGAGCTTGGGAATCAATGGTGAAAGGAATATAGATTTAAACAAGTTCTGTGCTTTAGCTGGGAACACAATGCAGCTGGATGATGGAACTCCAGGGAAAGAAGCTCAGGTGCAGAATCCTGCAATTTGTGATGAGAGTATGCCTCCTTCCCCAGAAAATAATCTCGCCGAGGATGATAATGTGATTGAAGATACTGAAGCTGAAGGAACCATCAGGACAGCTGATCTTTTGGCTTCAGAGGTAGCTGGGAGCTGGGCGTGCAGTACAGCTCCTTCTGTCCATGGTGAGAATGATACTCCTAAGAGTAAGGACAACGATGCATATCCTGCAGCTTTACAAGATTCAGGTGCTCCAGTGGGTGAGAGTCAATGCGCTACGTCTACTTCCAAAGCTTCTTCTAGATGGGATAATGATCGTAAGGCACTAAGCGAGATGATTGGAATTGTTGCTCCTGATTTGAAGGAGCAATTCAGTCGTGCAGTTGGTAGTGACTGTGATCAAGGAGGAAATGAAGGAGGCGCTTCTGATTCTGCTACAGAAAGTTGCACTGACGATGAGGATAACATAATGAATACTGAAGCAGCATCTGATGCAGAGACAGTTGACGGTGAGAAGGTGAATGAGGATGCGATGGATGAAGATGATGAACCCACCCAAGAAGATTCTGTTGGATAGCTGGCATACACGTGTATTGAACTGGGTGTTGTTTCTGGTTCTTCTAGGATAGGTTCGGGATTTAGAAGTGTAATATTACCATGGGTCAGGAAGCCACACACCAAGCTTCCCTAAACAGGAGGAAGGGGAGACTCATGCTCTGATATCAGATCTCAAACTTATCATTTCAGACGGCTTGGATCATGTACAGAAGGTAGTCAGGTAGTGTATCTCTAAACTTTATGGAGTCACTTCAAAATGTCAGCGTGAAGTTTTTTATTTGTATATATTTAGAGAACTTTCTAGAACTAGAAATCTTGGTTAGGCTAAGTCAATGTGCATTAGGTGTTGATTGTTTGCTTGGCACCTCTCAAGTAAATTCTCAAGAGTGTTGACCAGCTTATTCTTTTTTTAATAATTTTTTATTGTTAGGTTTTCCCCAAAGTACACAAGGACTTGGTGGTCATTTAATTTACAGTTTTGGTCGTAATTAAACTTCACCGCCGAGAATTTGAGTGTTTTTCCAGAAGAGTCAGAAAGATTGAGTGCCTGAATTGACCAACATCTGTGTAAGCTAAACATTTGAAATGAAAGGGCATTACTTTAATGCGTACTGGGGTACTACTGCAAGTTCATGTGAAGAAACGATCAAAAGAGTGTGAATAGGGAGATTTACCGCAAAAAGTAGCCTTATGAAATGGGTTGGAAATTTGGCAGACGAGTATATATGTATGAATATTCTCTTCCTTTCTGCTTTCTCTTAAGATGGTTAATGTCCTCTTCTAATTTACAACAATGCCCTTAGTGACAAGTTTTTAGAAAGTTAAAAGGGAAAATAATATTACTGGCGTGGTTCTTGGTAGCTAAATTACACGTAATAGAGGTCGGCGAAGCCTACTATACAAACGTAGAAACCCTGAGAAACTAAGAAATGGTTCATATATTGAAGGAGATTAACTACTTATGTTGAATTTAAATAATGTAAAATAAATAAACAGTAAGAACAAAGCAGAGAAACTGAATCGAAGCCTAACATATATACTGTCGACTTGTCGCAACTTGTTAAATGTCATTTTAAATAAGCAAGTTAAATTTCGACTAAAACTTGGTCAGTATCAATTTTTCCATCGAGCTATTTGAATAAATTCAGCTTGATCTAGCTCTGAGTCTTAAAATCCTTTAATACACCCATCATGTTGATTACTGTCTTCAAAATTCATATGATATTTTCATTTTTTTCTTGGGTCAACATTCAAATTACGCATCTCAAGAATAAAATTACTAATAAAAGAGTTAGTAGTAGTGGTAGCAGCAGCAGCAACAGCTAAGTTCATACTGTTCAATTAAGGGACCATTTGATAAATTGTCCACATGAAGTTGGATAAACAGCAGTCTTCTTCTTCCCCCATAATCATGAACAAGACTCCAAGAGAAGAGAAAAAAAGATAGGTTAATGATGGCAATGGAGAAGTAGATGAACCTCATTTTGGCTCCTTTCTTCTCACCACTTTTGACTCCCAACCCCTCATTCACATGCACTTGGAACTTGCTTCACGTGTAATATTCTTAAACCCAATTTATATAGTCCAAAATTTACCACCCATTTCTTTGTTTTTTTTTTCCTCTCTCCATTATCGTAGATATTATATCATGTGATATCTAAGCTAATTCTCCATCAAAAGGTTTCTAATTTTTTTGTTTCGCTATCCATTCTCATTTGAATATTTCTTTGGTGGCCATTTGATTGCAGTTGAGACCCTACAAATAAATAAACAAAGACGAAAACTGTAACGATCCGGCCGGTCGTTTTGAGTATTACAGCTCCGTTCTCCCATTTACTACTCAATTTATGCTTTACAGTTGTTGTATGACTTGCCTGGGTAATTGCTTCGGGTCCGGAAGGATTTCAGAGTGAAACGAGACACTTAGTCTCATAATTGAAAACTTAAATTGGAAAAGTTGACCGGATGTTGACTTATGTGTAAACGACCTCGCATTTGAATTCTGATGATTCCAATAGCTCCTTATGATGATTTTGGACTTAGGAGCGTGTCCGGAAAATTATTTGGAGGTTCGTAGTGGAATTAGGCTTGAAATAGCGAAAGTTAATTTTGTTTTTTGGAAGTTAGACCGGGGGGTTGACTTTGATATTGGGGTCGAAATCTGATTCTGGAAATTGAAATAGTTTCGTTATGTCATTTATGACTTGTGTGCAAGATTTGAAGTCATTCCGGATTGATTTGATGTGTTTCAGCACACGACATAAAATTTGGAAGTTCAAAGTTCATTAGGCTTGAATCCGGGTGCAATATGTGTTTTTGATGTTGTTTGATGTGATTTGAGGTTTCGACTAAGTTCGTATGGTACTTTAGGACTTGTTGGTATATTTGGTTGAGGTCCCGGGGGCTTCGAGTGAGTTTCGGATGGTTAACGGATCAAATTCGGACTTAAAAAAATGCTGGAACTGCTGCCTCTGATGTGATCGCACCTACGGGGGTCTTGACCGCAGGTGCGATACCGCAGGTGCGGCGGGGTTGGCGCAGATGCGGGACTGGGGCTGGCCTGGGGTCTTCGCAGGTGCGGCAAATTTTGCGCAAAAGCGCGACCGCAGATGCGGTCCTAGCATCGCAGAAGCGATCTAGGCTGGCCAAGCCATTCTCGCAGAAGCGAGTTGTTTTCCGCAGAAGCGAGGGTCACAGGTGCGATCTCTTGGCCGCATCTGCGAAAGTGCTGGACAGAACCCTTTAAGTTCAGGGTTTCGCTATTTTTCACCATTTTCGGATTTTGGAGCTCGGCTTGGGCGATTTTGGAGAGGAATTTTTTCACACAACTTGGGGTAAGTGTTCTTGACTCCCTTGTAATTATATTTCATGAATTAATCTCCATTTTTGGTGTAAGATTATCGAATCTTCAAGAGAAATCGAAGGAAATTTCTATAATTCCATAAAACGAATTTTTGAGTTTTGAACATCGATTTGGAGTCGGAATTGAGTGAAATTAGTATGGTTGACCTTGTAGTTGAATGGGTTGTCGGTTTTTATGAGTTTCGTGGGATTCCGAGACGTGGGCCCCACAGGCAATTTTTGGAGTGTAATTTCGGATTTTGTGGGAAAATATTTGTATTTTGATACGGAATTAATTCCTATAAATTTTGTGGACTGAATCAAATTAATTGTGGCTAGATTCGAGCCGTTCGAAAGTTGATACGCGCATAATGGAATTTCTGAAGCATTGTTTCGCTTGCTCGACATTGGATTCGTCTTGTTCGAGGTAAGTAACTCTTCTAATCTTGGAGCTGAGGGTATGAACCCTGAATATATGTATTATGTGAATTGTTGGGAGGTGACACACATGCTAGGTGACGGGCGTGTGGGCGTGCACCATAAAAATTATGACATAATTATTTTAGTGAAATTTTGTAGTTAAATAATCTTGGCATTTTCTATGTAGTTTTATGTGCTAAAGAAATTGAGTTGAGAATCATATTAAAAATCATGTTGAGGTAATGTGCCAGTATTATTGGTACCCACAAAGGTCATATTGCTATGAATTATTTGTTTAAAATTGAAAATTCATACTCAGTCATATTCATGTCATTACATATCATATCTCAGTCTCTGTTGTTATTTATTGATACATCACATCATCAGTTTTGGGCTATTTTCATGACATTGTGAGCCCATGAGAGAGAGACTGGAGAGATTGATGACTGAGTAAGGCCGAGGGTCTGATTATGAGGATAATTATGGGATCGGGCTGCGCGCCGCAGCAGGCCATATTGGCTTTATATACTTTATTATAGCACGTGAGTTGTCCGTACGGATACAGATATTGATACTATAGTATGTGAGTTGTCCGTACATCACGTGAGTTGTCCGTGCAGATTATACCGCTTGGGCTGAAGGAGCCCCTCCGGAGTCTGTGCACACCTCCAGTGAGCGCAGATATCTACTGAGTGCGAGTGTCGAGTACCGAGTGCGAGTGCCGAGCGATTTGGGAGAACTGAGTGACTGTGAGGACTGAGTGACTGGGAGGACTGAGTGATGGGGAGGACTGAGTGAATTGATACTCTGAGAGTATGCATATGAGTTCATCTCTGAGATACATTGCATTGACATGCACACATGACATACATGCATAGAGATGTATTTTTCCTCATGATGTACGATGTTACATCATTTATGATTTCTCACACATGTTGGCAGATGGGCATAGTGATGTATTTATTTTACACTGGTTATCTGGAAAGAAAAATAAAACATCTATTTATTATTGAAAGGATTTTTGGGAAAATTATTAGTTTTCAAACTTATTCATATTTTTGGCAATTCCGGTAAATGATTTGGATTTCATTGATGTACTTGAAAGACAGAACTATTTTCAGAAATCATGTTTTTGCTGAGCATTTGATTGTTGAGTTACTTCTGGTATTACTTGTTTAAGTTGTTATGAACTATTGTTGGTTATTGAAGTTGGGACCCGACCTTGGTACAAGCTCGTCACTACTTTCAACCTAAGGTTAGGTTTGTTACTTATTGAGTACATGGGGTCGGTTGTATTCATACTACACTTCTGCACCTTGCATGCAGATATTAGATGTTGATGTTGCTGTGTTAGTTGGGAGATGGATCTGAAGATGTACCTGCGTTCCGGTTGCTGCTGCCTCTTGTTCATGGTAGCCTTAGATTCATGAAACTCTGTTTATGTACTTTTCAAACAGATGATGTATTATTTTATACCAGTTTTGTATACTTTATTCTTAGAAGCTCATGATTTGTACTACCAGTTCTTGGGAAAATGTATTAGTTTTATCTATTTTCTTCTAATTAATTGCTTTATTAATTTCATTGGAATTTGATAGTTAGTAATTAGCTTACCTAGCGGGTTGGGTTAGGTGCCATCACGACAGGTGAGACTTTAGGTCGTGACAAGGTGGTATCAGAGCTCTAGGTTCATAGGTTCTACAAATCATGAGCAAGTGTCTAGTAAAGTCTTGCGGATCGGTATTTTGACGTCCATACTTATCTTCGAGAGGCTACAAGGCATTTAGGATATATACTTCCCATCTTTATTTTCTTATCGTGCAGAATTGATTCAACTTGAGATATAACTCTTTGAATTCCTTCCACGTATTCGTATGCACACATGAGCGCTCGGTATCAGCTGTGCATCGCCGACTCATGATTCTATGAACGAGGTTCAAGATGTGTATTATGTGTTTTAGTGATGGGCTAGTCTGGAGGACTTGAGGCCAGGTTTAGACCGCAGCTTATGCCCGGTAGCTTTAGTTGTAATATGTACATTTGTAATGACCTGGCCGATCGTTTTGAGTATTATAACCCCATTCCCCTATTTACTGCTCAATTTATTCCTTACAGTTATTTTATGACTTACCGGGTTAGTTGGTTCGGGTCTGGAAGGATTTCGATATGAAATGAGACACTTAGTCTCATAATTGAAAATTTAAGTTGGAAAAGTTAACCGGATATTGAATTATGTGTAAACAACCTCGGATTTGAATTCTGATGATTCCAATAGCTCCGTATGGTGATTTTGGACTTAGGAGCGTGTCCAAAAAATTATTTGGAGGTCCGTAGATAAGTTAGGCAAAAATGGCAGAAGTGGAATTTTTGGGAAGACAGGGGCTTGACTTTTTGATATCGGGGTCGAAATCCGATTTTGAAAATTTGAATAGGTCCGTTATGTCATTTATGACTTGTTTGCAAAATTTGAGGTCAATCAGACGTGATTTGATAGGTTCTGGCGTCGTTTGTAGAAATTGGAAGTTTCAAAGTTCATTAGGCTTGAATCTATGTGTGATTCGTGTTTTTAGTGTTGTTTGATGTGATTTGAAGACTCGACTAAGTTCATATGATGTTTTAGGACTTGTTCGTATAAATAGTTGAGGTCTCGGGGGCCTCGGGTGAGTTTCAGATGGTTAACGGATCAAATTCGAACTTAGAAGAAGTCTGGGAAATTTCTGTCTTCTGGTGTGATCGCACCTGCGAGAAATTGGCCGCAACTGCGATGCTGTAGATGCGGCTCATGTTGCGCAGAGGCGGCTCACGCAGGACGGGCGCAGGTGCGGGTAGGCGCGCATGTGCGATGGAATTTTCCGCACCTGCGAAGGCGCAGATGCGGTCCAAGGCTCGCAGAAGCGGAGGCAACCGGGCTAAGTGACTTTCGTAGATACAGTGTTTTCACCGCAGATGCAAAAATATGGCCGCAGGTGCGAAAGCATTGGCCAGTGTACAAAACAGAATGGTCCGAGAAATTTTGTCATTTTTGACATTTCCAAAAACGGGTGAGGCGATTTGTGAGCGAGAAATCACGAAAAAGCTTGAGGTAAGTCACTTGTGATCATTTGTACTCCATAATATTGAATTATCATCGAATAATCTGACTAGATTACATGGTTTTGAGGTGTAAATCGGGAATTTGGGCCTAGAAATTTGAAAATAAGATTTGATGATTTGGAGGTCGAGTTGAGGTTGGATTTTGGTGAAATTGGTATGGTTAGACTCGTGGTTGAATGGGCTTTTGGATTTTGTAACTTTTGTAGTGTTCCGAGACGTGGGACTCACGGGCAATGTTTGAGCTAAATTTTGGATTTTGATGAAAAAATAGTATTTTTTATGGAATTAATTCCAATAAATTTTGTTGACTGAATCGAATTATTTGTGGCTAGATTCGAGGCATTTGAAGGCCAATTCACGAGGCAAAGGCATAGCGGAATAAAGAGTTACACGATTTGAGGTAAGTAACAGTTCTAAATTTGGTCCTGAGGGTATGAAACCCCGGAATATGTATTATGTGATTGGCTTTGAGGTGACGCACATGCTAGCTGACGGGCGTGTGGGCGTGCACCGTAGGAATTATGACTTGGTCAATTCCATGGAACTCTGTAGTTGAAAAATGTGTTGATATTCGTACATTTTTCCCCGTATTAGAGAAATTGATCTATGAATCATGTTTAAATCATATGTTTACACTGTTGGGACCCACATAGGTCGTGTACTTGTGAAATTATTTGCTAAATTACTATTTTGCACTCAGTCATAGTTCTATTTACACATTTTTACCTCAGTCTCTCTTATTCATTATTGATGCAACATATCATTGTTGTTGGACTGCTTATCATGATTTCTGAGAGCCCGAGAGACTGGAGAGTTTGATGACTGAGTGAGGCCGATGGCCTAATTGTGAGGATATTTATGGGATCGGGTTGCACGCCGCGGCATGTTTCATTGATTTATGCCATGATTGGCTTGTTATAGCGCTTGAGCTGAAGAAGGTCCTCCGAAGTCTGTACACACCCCCAGTGAGCGTAGGTACCTACTGAGTGCGAGTGCCGAGTGCCGAGTGATGAGTGACTGTGAGNATATTGAATTATGTGTAAACAACCTCGGATTTGAATTCTGATGATTCCAATAGCTCCGTATGGTGATTTTGGACTTAGGAGCGTGTCCAAAAAATTATTTGGAGGTCCGTAGATAAATTAGGCAAAAATGGCGGAAGTGGAATTTTTGGGAAGACAGGGGCTTGACTTTTTGATATCGGGGTCGAAATCCGATTTTGAAAATTTGAATAGGTCCGTTATGTCATTTATGACTTGTTTGCAAAATTTGAGGTCAATCAGACGTGATTTGATAGGTTCTGGCGTCGTTTGTAGAAATTGGAAGTTTCAAAGTTCATTAGGCTTGAATCTATGTGTGATTCGTGTTTTTAGTGTTGTTTGATGTGATTTGAAGACTCGACTAAGTTCATATGATGTTTTAGGACTTGTTCGTATAAATAGTTGAGGTCTCGGGGGCCTCGGGTGAGTTTCAGATGGTTAACGGATCAAATTCGAACTTAGAAGAAGTCTGGGAAATTTCTGTCTTCTGGTGTGATCGCACCTGCGAGAAATTGGCCGCAACTGCGATGCTGTAGATGCGGCTCATGTTGCGCAGAGGCGGCTCACGCAGGACGGGCGCAGGTGCGGGTAGGCGCGCATGTGCGATGGAATTTTCCGCACCTGCGAAGGCGCAGATGCGGTCCAAGGCTCGCAGAAGCGGAGGCAACCGGGCTAAGTGACTTTCGTAGATACAGTGTTTTCACCGCAGAAGGGGGACCGCAGATGCAAAAATATGGCCGCAGGTGCGAAAGCATTGGCCAGTGTACAAAACAGAATGGTCCGAGAAATTTTGTCATTTTTGACATTTCCAAAAACGGGTGAGGCGATTTGTGAGCGAGAAATCACGAAAAAGCTTGAGGTAAGTCACTTGTGATCATTTGTACTCCATAATATTGAATTATCATCGAATAATCTGACTAGATTACATGGTTTTGAGGTGTAAATCGGGAATTTGGGCCTAGAAATTTGAAAATAAGATTTGATGATTTGGAGGTCGAGTTGAGGTTGGATTTTGGTGAAATTGGTATGGTTAGACTCGTGGTTGAATGGGCTTTTGGATTTTGTAACTTTTGTAGTGTTCCGAGACGTGGGACTCACGGGCAATGTTTGAGCTAAATTTTGGATTTTGATGAAAAAATAGTATTTTTTATGGAATTAATTCCAATAAATTTTGTTGACTGAATCGAATTATTTGTGGCTAGATTCGAGGCGTTTGAAGGCCAATTCACGAGGCAAAGGCATAGCGGAATAAAGAGTTACACGATTTGAGGTAAGTAACAGTTCTAAATTTGGTCCTGAGGGTATGAAACCCCGGAATATGTATTATGTGATTGGCTTTGAGGTGACGCACATGCTAGCTGACGGGCGTGTGGGCGTGCACCGTAGGAATTATGACTTGGTCAATTCCATGGAACTCTGTAGTTGAAAAATGTGTTGATATTCGTACATTTTTCCCCGTATTAGAGAAATTGATCTATGAATCATGTTTAAATCATATGTTTACACTGTTGGGACCCACATAGGTCGTGTACTTGTGAAATTATTTGCTAAATTACTATTTTGCACTCAGTCATAGTTCTATTTACACATTTTTACCTCAGTCTCTCTTATTCATTATTGATGCAACATATCATTGTTGTTGGACTGCTTATCATGATTTCTGAGAGCCCGAGAGACTGGAGAGTTTGATGACTGAGTGAGGCCGATGGCCTAATTGTGAGGATATTTATGGGATCGGGTTGCACGCCGCGGCATGTTTCATTGATTTATGCCATGATTGGCTTGTTATAGCGCTTGAGCTGAAGAAGGTCCTCCGAAGTCTGTACACACCCCCAGTGAGCGTAGGTACCTACTGAGTGCGAGTGCCGAGTGCCGAGTGATGAGTGACTGTGAGGAATGAGCGACTGTGAGGAAAGAGTGACTGTGAGGT
>AWOL01S0073375.1:14825-25727 GCA_000715115.1 Nicotiana otophora | reverse complement strand
TCAAGGCGGCTACTATTGGGTTCTTACGAGGTATTATTATATATAGAAGGCCAGTTGAATATTTCTAATAAGGAGACGTATTTTTTCGAGTCAATTGAAATTTGTTTTTTGGACAACTTATTATTTTATTAGTATTGTTGTAGAAGGACAACAAGTACTAGAATTTGTTATTCGGACAACTTATTATTTTATTTGTATTGTTGTGGAAGGACAACAATAATTAGAATTTGTTATTTGGACAACTTAATAGTTCATTAGCATTGTTGTAAAAGGACAACAATTCCTCTAACGTAACATTTAAGGAGTATATGTTTTGTATGACAAAACTTTCTCGGTTAAATTTTGGATAAACATAAATACCCTCTTAGATATAGTAGTAAAAAAGAGTAAATTTCACTTAACGATCCCTTAACATTTTGATTTAGGAAAATAATATCGCTTTCATCTTTTGAGTGATAAAGAGGGCCTCATTAACATCAAGTCAAAAGCCAAATGATATAGTTACTAAATTTTCAAAAAGTCAGGAAATAATGCTTAATTAATATGAATGAATTATAAAATTATATTTTCAGTAATCAATAATTAATGAGTAGAATTGTATAAAAATTAAAAGGTTAATACAATTTATAAGTAATATGCTATATTTCAAAGTTTTAAAAACCAATGTTAATCAAAAGGAGTTGTTAATTTTTATTTCAATTAAAAGATGAACGATGGATTATTTCCTTGGGTTGAAATACATAGTGGTACACCATGTAATTATGGTAGTACCCTTCTAGAAGAAATGTTAGTTAGTGGGGTTAGTTAGTCGGTTAGCACAGTAGGAGTAAGGTTGGTTAGCACAGCAAGAGCAAGGTCGGTTAGTGGATTGTTTTAGATTGTAATTATATATATGTGTGTGCATTGTACATTTGGACATATAACAGAAAATCAAAAAACTTCAAAATATCTCTCTTTTCGAGTGCCTCTTTTTCTTTCTTAGTTGTCAATTTCTTCTTCTCCTTGCTCAGGCTTCCATCTTATCAATGGCTGCCACAATATTTATTTCAATATGGTATCAGATCTAGGCTCACAACGATCGGTGGTAGTAATCTCGTAGGAAGCTCAAATCTGATATTTCTTTTATCTCATTCAATTTCCCCAATTTTTCATTTGAATTTCTTCTACTGCTGAATTTTATACCAAATTTTCGCTAAAACCTAAAAATGGCAATTGATACACTCTCTCAACAACTTGATTGCAATGATCCCCTCTATGTGCATATGTCCGATACGCCAGGTGTGGCACTAGTGCCACAATTGCTAATTAGAACGCAAAACTACTCGGAGTGGAGTAGATCGATAAAGATGTCGCTGCTTGTGAAGAGCAAATTTGGGTTTATAGATGGATCGTGTGCTAGAGAGACTTATGTGGCTGATAACTTTCGATTGCACCAGTGGAAGTCATTTTCCAATCATGGATAATAAGCTCTGTAGCACATGAGTTAAGGAAAGGAATCGTGTATTCTTCCAATACACAAAAGGTATGGGAAGCTTTCAAGGAGCTTTTTGATAAGGTAAATGCAACAAAAATCTATCATATGAACAGAGAAATAAGTAGTCTAACGTAGGGAATCTCCAGTGTGTCGATATATTACTCAAAGTTGAATGATCAGTGGGCTGAATTCGAATCAATTATACAATTTTCTAGTTGTGATTGTGTGAGATTTAGGTTGTTTGTCGATTTCCTACGCCAACAGAAGTTGATGAAATTTTTGATAGGATTAAATGACACATATGCACCTCAAATAATCCAAATTTTAATGATGAGTCCCACTCCCACACTTGATCAATCATACTCTATGATCATATAGGAAGAAAGCCAAAGAATGACTGGGACTTCGATGTCACAGAGTAGTATTCGGGGAAGTGGACCTATGGGAGGTGCCAATAGTGCCTTAGCTGCAGCTAATGCAACCAACATAAGGCCTAAGCGAAACACTAATCTTTACTGTGACTATTGTCACATGAAGAGACATAAGAAGGAAAATTATTGTAAGCTAATTGGATACCTCTCTAATTCTAGGTTTGACAATAGAAGAAGGGGTGGATTTGAGAACCAGAACCAAACGCCTACAACTCATAATGCGAGCATGACTGATAAAAGGGAGATGCACTTTGAAAACCTGAACAACATAATATTACCAACAGTACAAGTGTTTACCTCAGAGCAGTACCAATAAATTCTAAAATTACTGAGTAAGGATAATGAGCCAACTGAAACATCAAACATGGTAGGTATATCTAAAACTACTCAAAATTACTGAATTGTTGACTCTGGAGCTTCAAATCATATGGTTTCATCTTTGAATCTATTGTTAAATCCTAAGACTGTACCAAATAACTAACCCAACTGTGTCCAATTACCTAATAAAAAGAATACCAAAATCACTCATCTTGGATCATGTCCTGTACTTCCTACACAAACTATACAAAATGTGTTATACGTGCCTGACTTTAAGTATAATCTCCTCTCTATTTCTAAGCACACCAGAGAATTGCAGTGCTCGGTTAACTTCTATCCTGATTTCTGCTTATTTCAGGATCTCTTCAGTGGCATGATGAAAGAGATTGGTAGACTCAAGGATGGGTTGTACATCCTCAATCCATTCACACATGTTGCTGCTCTCTTTTCAAAATGTATGTCTTCTTCAGTTCAAAGCCATTTTGATGGTTTGTGGCATCAAAGGCTGGGCCATGCCCTAGTTGCTGTTCTACAGAAAATACCTACAATAAAAGTTCATGTGTCTAAGTCAACCAATAATACTTGTCCTATATGTCCATTAGCCAAACAAGTCAGATTATCATTTCCTAGTAGTGTAACCAGGACAACTTCTCCATTTAGTCTTGTGCATATGGATGTTTGGGGTCTATATAGAGTATCCACTTATAATGGCTTTAAGTACTTCATTACTCTTGTTGATGATTATCCCAGAATAACTTGGACATTCCTATTAAGATTGAAAAGTGATGTCTATATTATATTGCTTGACTTTCTGCAGTTAACACACAATCAATTTTCTACTTTTGTTAAGGTTTTCAGATCTGATAATGGGAATAAATTTTTTAATTCTCTATGTTCTACCCTGTTTAGATCTAAAAGTACAGTCCACCAATGTAGTTGCGTTCGTATCCCACAACAAAATTGGGTGGTGAAAAGAAAACACAGGCACATTCTTAAGATAGGAAGAACATTAAGGTTTCAAGCCCATATACCATTAAGATTCTCGGGGAATTATATCCTAACAACTACATACATCATAAATAGATTACCTAGTACAACATTAAAGGGTCAATCACCTTATGGAGTATTTCATGGTCAGCCACCCAAACTTGACCATATGAGAACCCTTGGATGCCTTTGTTATGCCACAAAGCTGAATTTCAATGATAAATTTACTCCTAAGTCCATTTTTGCAATCTTCATGGGGTACTCATCTACACAAAAAGCCTACAAACTATATGATATTGAGCATAGTAAGTTTTTCCTCAGCATAGATGTTGTCTTTTAAGAACATGTCTTTCCCTTCAAACTTCCTAAAATCCAGTTCGTTACAGCTCCAGACTTGAATTACTCACCATCCACAGACTTCCCTAACACTTCCTTACCTGATCAACCACCTGATCATTCACCTTAACAACCTGACCACTCAACTCAACAAGCTTCCATATCTGATACCTATCCCATATCCTCTTTCTCTGATCAATTTGCTGATTCTTCTTAATCACAATCTCCTACAGCTCCTGCTATTCCTCTAACTCTATTTATGCTTCTCCACCTCTCCTTCAATCTAGTCTAGTCCCTTTTAGATGGTCAGGAAGAACTACCAAACCTTCTATTTGGTTAATAGTCTATGTCCATCGACCCTTTCCTTCCACCTCCAATTGCATCAACTATCCTATTCATCATTGTACTTCCTATGCTTATCTACCTCTACACTATCAATATTTTCTTACCTCTTTCTCTACTAATTCTGAACCATCCACTTTCTCTCAAGCAATCAAACATGATAGATGGGTTCAAGCAATGAAGATTGAGATCAAGGCTCTAGAGGACAACCATACTTGGGAAGTAGTAGATCTACCTGCTGGGAAAGTTACCATTAGATATAAGTGAGTGTATAAGATTAAGTACAATGCTGATCGGTCAGTGTAAAGATTTAAGGCAGGACTAGTTGCTAAGGGATACACACATCAGGAGGGCCAGATTTTCATGATACTTTTTCACCTGTAGCAAAGCTTACTACTGTTAGAACTGTTGTAGCTACTGCTGCACTGACGCATTGGCCCATTTTCCAAATGGATATGCACAATATATTCCTAAATGTGGACCTTGATGAGGAGGCCTACATGACATTACCCCAGGGATTTGGTAGCCAGGGAGAGTCCAAAGTGTGCAGACTACTCAAATCTCTCTATGGGTTGAAATAAGCTTCTAGATAGTGGAATCTTAGAGCCCGTTTGGACATAAAAAAAAATTACTTTTTTTTGAAATCAGTTTTTGGCCATAAAATTTCCAATTTTCACTTGAAGATTAATTTTAAAATTTTTCAAAAATTTGAAAAACTCCATAAAGCTATTTTTCAATATTTTTACTCAAATCACTCACAAAACTTAAAAAATAACCCAAAATAATATTCATATCCAAACACAACTCTAATTTTTAAATACCATTTTTACTTGGAATTTTTTGTTTTCATTTTGTTTTTGGAATTTTACAATTCTTATGTCCAAACGCCCACTTAAACTCACACAAGCCCTCACAACTACTGGTTTTCAACAAAGCAAACATGACTATTCACTATTCAGTAGACTGGTCAAAGACAAGTTTATTCTAGTGCTTCTATATGTGGATGACATCCTGATAACAGGGAATGATTTAACATAAATCAACCAAGCTAATGCATCACTTCAACAGAACTTCAAACTAAAGGACCTAGGAGAGCTACGATACTCCCTAGGTATTGAAGTTGCTAAGTCAAAGGAAGGAATAATGATGTCACAAAGGAAGTATTCACTTGAGATAATTTTAGAAACAAGCTTAGCAGGCTCCAAACCAAAAGACACAACCATGAAACAGAATTTGAAGCTCATAAGTATGAAGTATGATAGCTGCACCAATACATGTAATCATGGTGAGGCATTAGTATACATGGGGAGTTATCAGAGACAAATAGGGAAGCTATTATACCTCACAATTACCAGGCTAGACATTTCATATGCAGTTCATGCATGCACCAAAAAGATCATACTATGAAGCAAGATTGCATGTTGTAAAGTACATTAAGAAGCAGCCAGGTTTGGGATTGCTTATGTCAAGTAAAAGTAAAAAACAAGTATATGCATTTTGTGATTCTGATTGGGCTTCATGTCCTATGTCATGAAAACCAGTGCCAGGGTATTATATTATGCTGGGAGACTCACTCATTTCCTGGAAGGCTAAGAAGCAAAACACTATCTCAAAAAGCTTTGCAGATGCAGAGTACAAGAGTATGGCAAATACAATATCCGAGCTAGTTTGGTTGAAGGGATTGTTGAAGGAATTGCAAGTGAATCTAAGGTTGCCTATGAAGTTGCACTGTGACAACAAGGCTGCATTGCAAATTGCAGCTAACCCCATGTATCATGAGAGAACAAAACACATAGAAATAGATTGTCACTTCATTAGGGAAAACATTCAGCAAGGTATCATTAGAACATCTCATATTGCTACTCAATGTCAACCTGCAAATGTTCTGACAAAAGCATTGGGGCATCAACAACACATGTTTCTTTTATCCAAGTTGGGAATGAAAAATATTTTTCATTCACAACTTGAGGGGAGTGTTGAAATACATAGTTGTACACCATGTAATTATAGTAGTACCCTTCCAGAAGAAATGTTAGTTAGTCGGTTAGCACAATAGGAGTAAGGTCGGTTAGTGGATTGTTTTAGATTGTAATTATAAATACGGCAAAGGGCCAAATATACCCATCTACTTTCGAAAATGGTCTAAGAATACCCCTCGTTATACTATTGGGTTATCTATACCCCTGCAGTCATACTTTGGGTTCAAATATACCCCTCATTTAAACGGAGAGACACGTGTCATCGTCCTACTGGTCAATTCTAAATATCTTCTAATTAATTTAAAAGACCCATTAATCATACCCGAAAAGCAATTTTTTAAAGCAAATAGTTTTTGAAATTATTTTTACTAAAAACTGAAAAAAATAAAAAAAAAAATTCCAGTTTTTACAAAAAAACTTCTTTAGAAAAAATTGAAAAATATTTTCTAAAATAATATTTTTGAAAAAACTGGAAAACCAAAGTTGAAAATCAATTTTCTCAGCAGAGATGTTGTCTTTTAAGAACATGTCTTTCCCTTCAAACTTCCTAAAATCCAGTTCGTTACAGCTCTAGACTTGAATTACTCACCATCCACAGACTTCCCTAACACTTCCTTACCTGATCAACCAGCTGATCATTCACCTCAACAACCTTACCACTCAACTCAACAAGCTTCCATATCTGATACCTATCCCATATCCTCTTTCTCTGATCAATTTGCCGATTCTTCTTAATCACAATCTCCTACAGCTCCTGCTGTTCCCTCTAACTCTATTTATGCTTCTCCACCTCTCCTTCAATCTAGTCTAGCCCCTCTTAGAAGGTCAGGAAGAACTACCAAACCTTCTATTTGGTTAATAGTCTATATCCATCGACCCTTTCCTTCTACCTATAATTGCATCAACTATCCTATTCATCATTGTACTTCCTATGCTTACCTACCTCTACACTATCAATATTTTCTCACCTCTTTCTCTACTAATTCTGAACCATCCACTTTCTCTCAAGAAACCAAACATGATAGATGGGTTCAAGCAATGAAGATTGAGATCAAGGCTCTAGAGGACAACCATACTTGGGAAGTAGTAGATCTACCTGCTAGGAAAGTTACCATTAGATATAAGTGGGTGTATAAGATTAAGTACAATGCTGATGGGTCAGTGCAAAGATTTAAGGCAGGACTAGTTGCTAAGGGATACACACATCAGGAAGGGCTAGATTTTTATGATACTTTTTAACCTGTAGCAAATCTTACTACTGTTAGAACTGTTGTAGCTACTGATGCACTGAAGCATTGGCCCATTTTCCAAATGGATGTGCACAATATATTCCTAAATGTGGACCTTGATGAAGAGGTCTACATGACATTACCCCAGGGATTTGGTAGCCAGGGAGAGTCCAAAGTGTGCAGACTACTCAAATCCCTCTATGGGTTGAAATAAGCTTCTAGACAGTGGAATCTTAGAGCCCGTTTGGACATAAAAAAAATTTATGTTTTTTCGAAATCGGTGTTTGGCCATAAAATTTCCAATTTTCACTTGAAGATTAATTTTAAATTTTTTCAAAAATTTGAAAAACTCCATAAAGCTAATTTTCAAAATGTTTACTCAAATCACTCACAAAACTTAAAGAATAACCCAAAATAATATTCATGTCGAAACACAACTCTAATTTTTAAATATCATTTTCACTTGAATTTGTTTTTCATTTTCTTTTTGGAATTTTACAATTCTTATGTCCAAACGCCCACTTAAAAGCACACAAGCCCTCACAACTACTGGTTTTCAACAAAGTAAACATGACTATTCACTGTTCAGTAGACTAGTCAAAGACAAGTTTGTTCTAGTGCTTGTATATGTGGATGACATCCTGATAACACGGAATGATTTAACATAAATCAACCAAGCTAATGTATCACTTCAACAGAACTTCAAACTAAAGGACCTAGGAGAGCTTCGATACTTCCTAGGTATTGAATTTGCTAAGTCAAAGGAAGGAATACTGATGTCACAAAGGAAGTATTCACTTGAGATGATTTTAGAAACAAGCTTAGCAGGCTCCAAACCAAAAGACACACCCATGAAACAGAATCTGAAGTTCACAAGTATGAAGTTTGATAGCTGCACCAATACATGTAATCATGGTGAGGCATTAGTAGACATGGGGAGTTATCAGAGACCAATAGAGAAGCTATTATACCTCACAATTACCAGGCTAGACATTTCATATGCAGTTCATGCATGCACCAAAAAGATCACACTATGAAGCAAGATTGCATGTTGTAAAGTACATTAAGAAGCAGCCAGGTTTGAGATTGCTTATGTCAATTAAAAGTGAAGAACAAGTATATGCATTTTGTGATTCTGATTGGGCTTCATGTCCTATGTCAAGAAAACCAGTGCCAGGGTATTATATTATGCTGGGAGACTCACTCATTTCCTGGAAGGCTAAGAAGCAAAACACTATCTCAAGAAGCTTTGCAGATGCAGAGTACATGAGTATGGCAAATACAATAGCCGAGCTAGTATGGTTGAAGGGATTATTGAAGGAATTGCAAGTGAATCTAAGGTTGCCTATGAAGTTGCACTGTGACAACAAGGTTGCATTGCAAACTGCAGCTAATCCCATGTATCATGAGAGAACAAAATACATAGAAATAGATTGTCACTTCATTAGGGAAAACATTCAGCAAGGTATCATTAGAACAACTCATATTGCTACTTAATGTCAACCTACAGATGTTCTGACAAAAGCATTGGGGCATCAACAACCCATGTTTCTTTTATCTAAGTTGGGAATGAAAATTTTTTTTCATTCACAACTTGAGGGGAGTGTTGAAATACTTGGTTGTACACCATGTAATTATGGTAGTACCCTTCCAGAAGAAATGTTAGTTAGTGGGGTTAGTTAGTCGGTTAGCACAATAGGAGTAAGGTCGGTTAGTGGATTGTTTTAGATTGTAATTATATATACGACAAAGGGCTAAATATACCTATCTACTTTCGAAAATGGTCTAAGAATACCCCTCGTTATACTATTGGGTTATCTATACCCTGCAATCATACTTTGGGTTCAAATATACCCCTCATTTAAACGGAGAGACACATGTCATCGTCTTGTTGGTCAATTCTAAATATCTTCTAATTAATTAAAAAGACCCATTAATCATACCCGAAAAGTAATTTTTTAAAGCAAATGTTTTTTGCAAAAACTGGAAATATTTGAAATTATTTTTACTAAAAACTGAAAAAAAAAATGATTTTTGTTTTTCAGTTTTTACAAAAACACTGTTTTAGAAAAAACTGAAAAATATTTTCTAAAACAATATTTTTAAAAACACTAGAAAACCAAAGCTGAAAATCAATTTTTTAAAGTAATGTTTTCATAAAAACTGAATATGTTTTTAATAAAAACTGAAAAAAATAAAAATATTTTTTTTTCCAGTTTTTACAAAAACACTGCTTTAAAAAAAGCTGGAAAATATTGTCTAAAACAATATTTTTGTAAAAACTAAAAAAAAAACTAAAAAGCAAATTTCTAAAGTAGTGTTTTTATAAAAACTGAAAAAATAAATATTTTCTTTTTTTTTTCATTTTTTAGTTATAAATATTTCAGTTTTCTTCAGTTTTTAATTGTTTTAGAAAATTGCTTTTCAATTTTTTGTTTTTTCTGTTTTTACAAAAATATTGCTTCAGAAAATATTTTTCATTTTAAAGCAGGTTTTTGTAAAAAATGGAAAACAAATATTTTCGTATTTTTTTCAGTTTTTACAAAAGAATTATATTAATTTTTGGGTATGGATAATGAGTCTTTTTAATTAATTATGAAATATTTAGAATTGACCAACAGGACGATGACACGTGTCCCTCCGTTTAAATGAGGTATTTGAACCCAAAGTATGACTGCAGGGGTATAGATAACCCAATAGTATAACGATGAGTATTCTTAGACCATTTTCGAAAGTAAAGGGGTATATTTGACCCTTTGTCGTTATATATATATATATGTGTGCGCATTGTACATCTAGACATATAACAGAAAACTAAAAAACTGTAAAATATCTCTCTTTTCGACTACCTCTTTCTTTCTCTCTTAGCTGTCAATTTCTTCTTCGCCTTTCTCGAGCTTCCATCTCATCTAGGGGTGGCATGTGGGCCGGGCCCGGTCCTAAGTGGTCCGGTCCTAGGCGGGCCGGTCCTAAACGATCCCGGGCTTCGCGGGCTTCTCGTTGGAACCGGTCCAGGACCGGGACCACGAACTAGCGGTCCCGTGCATAAGCGGGCCCAAACGGTCCTAAGTGGGCCCAACGAAAACTTTCTATTTTTTAAATTATTTTTATATAAGTTAGAGAAAAAAACATGATAATAAAAATATCTAAGGCAATTCCTAGTAAATTATATTATAGAATTGTCACCTAAATTTTTTAATTCAAATTTAAAGACAAAAATATTGTAAAGAGATATTCAAAGCAATGCATTATAATATATATACTATACTATACTATATATACATCTTGAGATATATAAGCTATATTCGATTTACTTTATATACATCTTAAGATTTATACATTAATATTCGATTTATATACTATATATACATCTTAAGATATATATAGTATATATATATATATATATATACACACACTAAATATACATCTTACTATATTAAGATATATATATAGTATATCGTAAGATGTATACTATCAAATATGGCTTATATACTATGTAATACTATCGGCCAAAGCTTTCATACGAAAATATCTAGCTTTATCTTGAGGGTGTAGCAATATGTGTCTAGTCAAACTTCCCGTCCCCCCTTCCCCCCCGACTTCTAACATATTTAAAAACTAACTCTTTGCCACAAATTTTACATTTAACCCTATTTTTTCTCTTAGTTGAGTAAAAAATGGCCAAACAAGAGATGTTTCTGTTTAGAAGGTTGTCTAGAAAAAGTAGGGGCAGTAACATGAGGGTCAGACGGGGGATCATTTGGATTATTATTAGTTGGGTTAACTTCAGGAGCAGGACTAGTGAG
>AWOL01S0073375.1:0-14152 GCA_000715115.1 Nicotiana otophora | reverse complement strand
AAAACTATAATATTAAAACTTAAGAGTTGGAACGAGTTTACCGAATTGACGAACAACTTGTTGAAAAATAATTATCGTTGAAGACTTGAAGATTTTAATTCACCAACTTCATAATTTTGCACAAATTGTAACAATTAAGAAAGCAATTATAGAAGAATATTAGAGAGAGATTGAGAGAGATTGATGATTTTGTGAGAAAAATGAAAGAATGAGGGGGTATTTATAGTTTAAAATAGGGAAAAAGTGTAATTATAAAAAGTTTGGGGTTAAAATAAAATTTGAGGGGTTAAATGGCTATTTTGCAAATAGCCAACGGCTATTTTGGCAGACCAAACGGCTAGTTTTTAAATGGACAAACGGTCAAATTTTTTTTTAAAAAAAAGATTATCTGTTGGGCCCGTTTAGGACCGTTTAGGACCGCTTGAACCGGCCCACTTCTCAGCCGGTCCCGCACTACAAAACAAACTGGAATTAGCTACGAACATCGTCGTTGATCTGTCGCTAAAATGCTCGTAGCTAGTATAATTTCTTGATAATCCGTTGCTAATCCGTCCCTAAATGAGATTAGTGACGGATGTTTCTATTTAGCTACAGAATTTGCCCGTCGCTAAAACATGATTTTTTAGTAGTGCCGGTCCTAAACGGTCCCGGTCTCGCGGGCCTCCCGTATGAGACCGGCCCACTACCCAGCCCACCACCCCACGGTCTCGGTCCTATCCGGTTAGGACCGTTTAGGCCCACCGCCCATGTGGGCTTGCGGGCCTGGGCCTGGACCTGGGGCCGTCCCGGTCCTAACCGGCCCACTAGCCACCCCTAATCTCATCAATGGCTGCCACAGTGTTCATTTCAACACCTTATCTCAAATTTGTTATTTGAACAACTTAATATTTTATTAATGTTGTTGTAAAAGGAAAACAATTCCTCAAACGTAACATTTGATTTTTAATAGTATATGTTTTGTATGGCAACTTCCTTGGTTAAATTTTGGATAATACATAAATACCCTCACATATATAATAGTAGAAAGGAGTAAATTTTACTTAAGGACCCCTTTAACATTTTGAGTTAGGAAAACAATACCCCCCTCCCCTTCACCTATTGAGTCATATAGAGGGCCTCATTAACATCAAACTCAAAAGGCCAAATGATATAGTTACTAATCGGATCTTCAAAAAGTCAGGAAATAAGGCTTAATTAGTATGAATAAATTATAAAATTATTTTTTCAGTAATCAATAATTAAGGAGTATAATTGTATACAAATTAAAAGGTTAATACAGTTTATAAGTAATATGCTATATTTCAAAGTTTTAAAAACCAATGTTAATCAAAAGGAGTTTTGTTAAATTTTTATTTCAAGTAAAAGATAAATGATGGCTTATTTCCTTATCTCAAATTTTAGGGCCGTTAGATGAAATTATTTTCTATACAATATTTTCGGGTGTTTCTAGGTATTTCTTTTTCATTTTCAAGAAAAAAGTACAATCATAATAGTCCATCATAATTAAAAGCTCTTTGTAAATTTGCAATACATGCAATGGCAGGTGCATTTTTGTCATTGATTTAAATTAAAGGGGTTTACTGTCCATTTAAAAAGTGAAGGAGTTGTTGTTTTCCAAACTAAAAAAATTATGGGAGTTAAGTTTAATTTACTCTACTAAAGAAAAAGAAGACAAAAACAAAAATAAGAAACACATAGTACCAAATTTAGGCAATCACTATTTTAAAAGGTAAAACCTTTAGTAGGAACGCAAACATCCTTTCTATTACACCAAAGGATCTTATTAACAAATGAACTAAAAATCTTCAGCTTGTTTAGACTGAAGTTTCGGATAAAACTCATGACAAAACTGTAGACTGCAGGACAAAACTTCAGCATGTTTTGGTATAAAGTATTAGCAAATGAACTAAATAACTTTAGCATGCATTAACAAAAACTCATTAGAAAATTACATACTGCAAGGACAAAAACTTAAGCATATTTAGTCTGAAGTTTTAGCAAATGAACTAAAAAACTTCAGCATGTTTAGACTGAAGTTTCGGATAATACTCATGACAAAACTGTAGACTGCAAGATAAATAACTTCAGCATGCATTAGCATGAAGTTTTAGCTTCAATGTAAAAATTTTCACGAATGAGGTTGCAGATCACGCGATTAATGCGTGATGCAAGTTTTATATCTTTTGTCACGGGTATAATTGTCATATTATTACGGATATTTTGTCGGCTGGCTACCAAATCAATAATTTTTAAAAATAAGGTACAGGTTAAAAGGTGACACAAATATAGGGTACGACTACAAATCCCCCTTCAAAAAGTCAGGAAATAAGGCTTAATTAATATGAATAAATTATAAAATTATTTTTTCAGTAATCAATAATGAAGGGGTAGAATTGTATAAAAATTAAAAGGTTAATACAGTTTATAAGTAATATCCTATATTTCAAAGTTTTAAAAAACCAATGTTAATCAAAAGGAGTTTTGTTAAATTTTTATTTCAAGTAAAAGATGAATGATGGATTCTTTCCTTATCTCAAATTTTAGGGCCGTTAGATGAAATTATTTTCTATACAATATTTTCGGGTGTTTCTAGGTATTTCTTTTTCATTTTCAAGAAAAAAGTATAATCATAATAGTCCATCATAATTAAAAGGTCTTTGTAAATTTGAAATACATGCAATGGCAGGAGCATTTTTGTCATTGATTTAAATTAAAGGGGTTTACTGTCCATTTAAAAAGTGAAGAAGTTGTTTTCCAAACTAAAAACATTATGGGAGTTAAGTTTAATTTTCTCTACTAAAGGAAAAGAAGATAAACAAAAATAAGAAACACATAGTAGCAAATTTAGGCAATCACTATTTTAAAAGGTAAAACCTTTAGTAGGAACAAAAACATCCTTTCTATTACATCAAATCAAAGGATCTTATTACAAGTTTTTCTCTATTTGGTGGTCAGCTATATAAATCTAGCGTCAGAGGTACTTCTCAACCTTTGACTTTATCAGTGTTCTTCCTACATTCGTTAAGGCAAACCTCCATCAACTTCTTATCTGTCATATAAAGAATTCTTGTTAATAGTAGCACAAAGATAATTTAAATCATAATAAGCTTAATATTAGATCCCCAAAATCATAACTCCACAGTTAGAGCGAATGAGTGTGTGAGTAGTAGCGGAGACAGGAATTTATTAAGAGGTTCAAAAAATAAAAATAAATTAAATATATGGAGAAGTCAAGACGATTCAACATCTCATATATATATATATATACGTAAATTTTTCTTTAACCTTATATACACCGTGTAATTTCTCGACGAAGAGTGTTCGGACGAACCCCTTTTGTTCCAAGCTCCGCCACTGTGTCAGATAGAGATATAGAGATAGATAGATAGAAAGACTGATAAAATTAAATAGGGGGAGAGAAAAGAGAGACCTCCTTTAAGCTTGAGACAAGCATCGACAGAGCATTGATGCAATTTGGATGCAGAAAAATTGGGATGTTTACATTCTTGTTTACAGTATTCATAGCAGCCAGCAATGTCAGCAAAACATGTTGAGTAACATTCATCAACACACTTATGATATGGATCATCTTGTGCTGAAACCAAAGAAACCACAATTGTTGTGATTACCATGAGAATTACTGCTTCTTTCAACATTTTGGACATCATTTTTCACAATTTCTCTCACTTATGTTTTTTCTTTCTTTGTTTGTGTAGAAAGAAGGACCATCACTTCACTTTATATAGGAAACCACAGAAACTAGTATTTAATGATTGTGATTTAGAGATGAAATCAATATTAATGATAGTGAGTGTAAAAATTTATAGGTAGTTGTTGGGAGTATGTAAGACCTTAGTAACTGCATGTGAGTGACATATGTTGTTTTACTTTTGTAAACCGTTACGAGCAAAGTAAATATGGATTACATGCTAACATGAGTATGACGTTATTTTTTGTCATTATTTCTCCTAAACGACCATAACATATAGATTTTGGAATTTAGGTAGTCAATAAAAGAATCGCAAGAGAAATAAAAATTGGGCTGATAAAAAATTAAGAATTAGAAAGATCTATTAGAAAGAGCGAGAGGATTACTTTTCTTTTTGTATTATATTCTTTTAAAATCATCTCATGCTCCATTGTTATTTGGTCAAAAATCTGTTTTCCCTTAATAATTTGTGCTACTGTAATATTAATTGAATGAATGGTATCGACTGTAATTATTAGAAAGTAGAACAAAGATTAATTATTCAAGAATCTGTGTAAAAGTTGTTAAAAGACAACACAAAATCCAGTGACTAGAGTGTAAAATTTTAGGCATTCATAGTCCCATAAGCTTATGGTCGGTTTAGGTCCAACACTAACGGAATGATCCTCAACTTTTAATAGTTAAACTTAAGGGTGTGAATAAAATGATTAATACTAATGGTACACGTTTAAAGGTGAAGCAAAGAAAAAACAGAGATATTTTTTTTTCTAATAATAATTTTGATTTCCCATTCGGTACCCGCATCACGGCTCTGTTCAGGAATCTCAAATGAGAGCAAAGAAAAAAAAAGAAAAAGAAGAAAGTTGGATTTCTTGCTAATCATAGATTTTTCATTAATCAATTCTAATTCTTAATTAGATACAAGTCGCAATTACTGACCTATGTGTCATTTAGATCATGTCCTTATACTAGTTCTCTATTGTAAACCTCACATTTGATAGCAGTTCTTCATAATCTTTTATTGAAAGAAATAAATGTAACCACAGTAGAGCTATTACTGATATGGCCTAATTTTGAAGGACATATGGCTTCTTTTGCAAATTGATGGTTCAAGACTCCTCCTCCTTAAGAGGGTAGCTAGCTTCCATAGCAATACCACACATTCCTTTTTTGTCATTTGACCCCCTCTTCATTTTTATATAACCATCTTCACCCCACATAGTACCCCATGAATTCTTAACTAGCCAATATTTCTCACCATCATCTACACCATAGCCAATTAACGTCACTCCATGATTTAGGCTATTTCCGCAAAAACCAGAGTAAACCCCACCAGCATAAAGCTGAAAATCATAGCCACTTGCATCAATGGCCACTGATATAGGTTGTTTGGTAACTGCAGCTTGAAGAGATTCCTCATTTTTTGTTACCATTTCATAGCCACTAATTGTAACTGCATGTTGTTTTGCTTTGGTAGTGTTACATCTCTGATCTTTTCCTACGTAAGGATAATTTTTTTCAGTTGTAATGCCACCGTTTTTCTTAATGAAAGCAAAAGCTTTTTCCATAAATCCTCCGTTACATCCTTGGTTGTCTGAGTAAACATCACAGTCCACTAGTTGTTGTTCTGATAGTGACACTAATTTCCCTGTTTTAATCTTGTTTATGCCTTCAACTGCTGCTACTGCAGAGAATGCCCAGCAGCTTCCTGCAGTCGGAAACATGGACTTTAAGTTATGTATATTGACAATATAATTATTTTACAGGTTTATTATTATTATTAGGTTACTAATTGATATTTATTATAAAGATTTGCCCGTAATTACCTTATGATTGACTACAGACGGCTCAACAACATTGGTGGCCTAAAGCTAAATTTCAATAAGTGGCTTTAACTTATTCAATTCATATGTATTTTTATTTATAGTTCATTCTTTTAGTTTTTTGAAGTGCAAAATAAAATCGTGGAAATCGTATGTATTTATAGTTCATATGTTTATTTGCAATTCATTCATATAGAGCTTATTTGGGCAAATCGTTTTGAAAAAAAAAAAAAGAATACGTGCAGAGGAGGTAAAATAAAAAACCAATAGGGATGTATTAAGAGCCCGTATGGATTGGCTTAAAAAAAGTGGGGTTTTCAGCAGAAATAGTTTTTAAGCCAAAAAGTAATAAGTTGGGGTTGACCGACTTATTGTTTTTGGCTTGTTTTAAGCAGTGTTTTTTTACTTATTTTAAGAACTTTTGAACTTTGTCAAACACTGAAAAAAACTAAAAAAAAACTTAAAAGCTGATTTGACCAGCTTAAAAGCCAATCTAAACACCCTCTAAGTAGTGAAAGATAAAACTTAGTATAATATGTTCTCTCATTTGAATAACCTCAATCAAATTTCAAAAATAAAAATGTACAATTTAAAACTATAATTGTATGTATTACATAGTTTTATTATATTTAATAGTAGCAAATATTGGGGCCTTTGATATCTTGGGTGGCACCTAATGCAATGATCTTGTAAGTGACCTAATTATACGTAGAGATATTTTTGATATCATCAATGTGTAGAATTTAACTTAAACATTTAATACGAAATAATCTAATATTATCTTATGTGAGAATAATCAAAAGCGGAGTTAGGATTTGAACATAATAGGTTCGGAATTATAATCCTTTTAAGTTATCGAGTTCTAAATTAATAATTTGTACATATTTATTGGATTTTTTAATACAAATATAGAGTTTGAACAAAAGCTACTGGGTTCAGACGAACCCGCAACCAACACCGTAGCTCCCGCTCATATTCTAAACTAGAACAAAGACGTTGTAAAAAGAAGAAGAGAAATTAAAGGTTTGTAACATACCACAATTTTCTTGATCCTTGACTCGTGTAACAACTCCACTCTTTCTCCAGTCGACACTGATAGGCAAACTAGATCTGTCACACGTGATATTTGGTGCTGCTAATTGCTTTGAATGTTTATGTTTCTTATAACCTAAATACTTAGATTTAAACTCCAAGTTTGTCATGTCTGCAAAAGCATTGTCAGTGAGGTTGTAAGAAAGGTTGAGGGAATTGAAGAAGTCGATAAATTGAACATTTGATTGATATATTCCAAATCGCATATTCCATTCATCTTTACTTCCATATTTTCGACTGTGTCGTTGTAGCCAATCTTGGTACCTCTTCAGCATAGGATTTGAGCCATGATTCTTCTGTTTGTGCAGTTCAACACTTGCATTTGTCAGCCAACATAAGGTGAAAAAAAGCACAAAGTTCAGGTAAGCATTTTTCATTGTTAATTAAAGTTGAGTTTTTCTCTGAAATGTCTGTTCAATCATCAATTTTTTTTATTTTTTTTTTGCATTAAAACATTATTCAAGTATTTGTTTTTGTTCATGTATTTCGCATGGTATGGGTGTTTCATCTTTTACGTTTACGTTTTGTGTTTATGGTGGCTTTGAGGAGTGGACGAAATACGCCTAGCTAGGTTGAACAAACGTAAAAGGGACTATCACAGGAATGCGATTGTCGTTTTGAATGCTGTTGGTCTAATTGTGTTTGAGGAGTATACATTCTATATAACTTCTACTCACTGATTGTGTAAAAATAGTTTAAATTTTTACGCAATGTGCTCATTTTAAAAATAATTACAAATAACTCTTTGTAATAAGCATTGGTTGATATATAATATAAAAAGATGGTGAGTACATTGCTATAACTAGTTAAACTGTACTGATAACGTAAAGAATTTTACCAGATTTATGCATGTAATCGAGATCTTACTTTTATATCGCTAGAATTCTTTAAGATTGTTGAGTTACCTCATTACTATTAAGTGTTGTATCTTGCTTGCATCAACTAGAATTTGTTGGCTGAATGTTGTCATTTGCCATAAAAGTTGGGTTTAGTGAAGCTATACTTTAAAATGCCAATAGTCAAGAGCAACAAACTTGCATGGCTCTTAGCTTCATCATTACTCTTAGATGTCAAATATCCTTTTAAGTGTCTTTGGTATTCTATGTAAACACCTAATTTTTATATCAAAAATATATGTTTATTTTTATTTTTAATAGGATTTCAGTCAACTTTTTATTTTAATTTTAAAACATAAGTTTGAAAACATAAAAATAATTTTATAACGTTTTTTAGCTTATTAGTATTTTATAATATTTATAACATTTAAAAACATAAAAAATATTTTCATTTTAATATATAGTTCACTTTAATAATGTATTCTTATTAACTAAGATTAATTAGTATATTTTGGTAGTATTTTTATTTTTATTTTATTTCAATGAGAAAGAATTGAATTTGGGCCAATTGGAAACTTATTTTCGGATTTTAGTGGCCCAGCAAGACAAAGACTCATTCTTCCCAATCTCTTTTAGTCCAAATCATTTTCTCACCCATCAAACCCTCCTATTCATCCACGATATAAAAACATAATGAAAAAACAAAAAAAGGGGGGAGCTAACCTAATTCCTAAGGCTAGAATGGCAGCACCCCCCTAAGAGATGATGATCATCTCTTTGAACAAAAATTCCAGCCGAAAAACACACACTCACTTTTAGAACTCTCAGCCATACACACGAAGGAAAAAACAAAAAAAAACGGCTGGTAGCGCCTCAGCCTCGACCAGTCAGCTGCTAATTGCCATAGAAAACACCACCCAAAGCTAGTTGAAACGCAGCACCAAATCACCCCAAAAATAGTTGCCGTCGCACCATATTTGCCGACGAACGGAGGGTCGTTTTAACTGTGTAAAGCCACCCAAGTCCAGTCGAGTTTTTGAGTTGGGTTCAAGTTTTTCGGTGCAGTCTGACGATGTCATTTGTGTTCAATCTTATCGGCATATTTTCTCGTCTTCTTTGTAAGCCAACTAGTTCCTATTGATATATTCGTAAAGCTTGAAAAAGGTTCATTTCTCTCACTCTCATTTTATTCTATTATCGTGTTTATTAATACATGCTTTCAGTTATGAAATTTATGTCAATAAATATGGGATCTTACTGTTTGTTGAGTTTTCTTCTTAATTGATTGATTTCTTGATTAGTTAGAAAATTACTCTCTTGTGCTTACGTTATTCTCTCTTAAGAAGTTACATGTAAATGTTAGTTTAAAGTTTGTTACATAATTTGTTTTGGGTGTAATAAGTGTAATTAAGGCGGAGCATGAATCTCCTACTATTAAATAATAGCTTGTGCACTTTTATCCCTAAATAAGTTACATGGTTTTTAGCTTTCACGCTTGATTCCCAACTTAGGAAGATAATAATCTTGTGAATGCTCCTAGTTGGCTTTAGCGGGATTAATAATAAAATATCATGACTATGTGTACGGTTTTCGTGGCATAGTCATGATACATAAACCTCAATTCGAGTGTGCATTTCACGTAACTCGATCATAACTTTAAAATATTAATAAAAATTAACATGTTATAAATCGCGGGTGCGTTTCACGTGACGCGATTCACAATGTATACAAAAATAAACGAGTGCGCGACATCGCGACTTGTTCAAATAAATTCCATAAATAATTAAAAGCAGTCAAAAAGTAAAAATGCACAATAGTTTTCAAACATATATTAAATCAGAGAATTAGGCCATTTACTAATAGTTGAGCGACCGTGCTAAAATCACGGAACTCGGGAGTGCCTCACACCTTCTCCCGGGTTAACAGAATTCCTTACCCGGTCTTCTGTGTTCGCAGACCATAAATAAGAGTCAATTTCCTCGATTTGAGATTCTAAAATAAACTGGTGACTTGGGACACTATATAATTATTCCAAGTGGCGACTCTAATTAATTAAATAATTTTATTTCGAATAATGTCACTTTAATTAGAAAAACTCCCCTATTTCTCGGGAAAAAAGAAAGTGTGACACATGGTATCATAATAGAGTCCTAAATTCGAATCTTACAATCACCATTATAAAAAAGAATTTCCTCGTGCTTTGGCCAACTAAAAAGAAGCAGGCTTGCACGTAAGAGAGCGTGTTGAAAATACAATTAATCTCTAATAACTTAATTAAACTTTTAGATAATTGATCATACACATTCAACATAAACAAAATATTACATATACCAGCTTTTTGTAACATAGGTTTAGAAACATATTTTCCAATGTTTGGTTATCTAAAAGCTGGAAAAAAAAATTGTCCAAGGAACATTAATTTCTAAGATTTTATTGTTCAATGGCCCCTAATTCTATTTTTTATCCCTATTCTTTTTCGTTCTTTCGTTTGAATAGTTTTACGTACAATAACATATTTTTAATCTGGTTCTATCATTGATAATTAATCTTGATTTGTGTATAATCACAAAAACTGCTATCAAGCTCCTGCATTCACTCCTTTCCACTATTTATATTACCCTCTCCGTCCCAAAATAAGTGTTGCTTTTCTTTTCAAGAGTTAATTTGACTAATCTTTGAAACAGTGATGACCTGATAGGTTATCTTAGGTTTCAGAATTAATTCCGTATTTCGAAACCTTAAATACCTAATTTTAACCTTCTTCGATTTACGTGTGCAGTTCGAGTCTTCTTCCGGAAGGCTTATATGTTAAAACTCAAAAAAATAAGAATTTCGCCTTAAAAACTCATTTGAGTTGACTTCGATCGATGTTTTGAGCAAATGGACCCGGATCCATATTTTGACGGTCTCAATGGGTCCGTATCGTAATTTGGGACCTGGGCATATGCCCCGAATCGAATTCGGAGGTCCCTCTCTTATATTTATGACTTGTCTATCAAATTTAGTGAGAAACGAAGTTGGTTTGGCGTGATTCGAAAGTTCAGTTGTGAAAATAGAAGTTTTAAAATTTTCTTGAAAATTTCATTTGATTTGGTATCTTATTCGTAGTTTTAGGTGTTATTTTGGTGTTTTGTTCGCGCGAGCGAGTTCCTATGAGGTTTTGGACTTGTGTGCATAATTTGATTGGAGCACTGAGGGCTCGGGTAAGTTTCGGATAGGCTACAGGTGTTTTGAAACTTAGAAAATCTATTTTGTTTTTGCTTCAGCTGTTATCTGGTGTCTTCTTCTTCGTATTCGCGAAGGTACTCTCGCGAACACGAAGAGTAAACTGGGGCAGGGTGATTTTCTTGATCGCGAACGCGATAGCTAGGTCGCGAACGCGAAGCAATGGGGGCCTTACCCTTCGCGAACGCGACCAGCTTCTCGCGAACGCGACCAGCATTGGCTCGCGAACGCAAAGGTCAGGGGGGAGCAGCCTTTGCGAGTGCGAAAGCCACTCGGGCTGCTTCTCATCACGAATGCGGCAGGCCCTTCACGAACGCGAAGAAGGCCTGACGCATGTGACTTAAAACATAACAGTAGCGGGATTTTCCCAAAATTTTATAACCCTTCCATTAGAACTCGGCCTAGGAGCAATTTTGAAGAGAAAACTCAACATCAATTCATAGGTTTGTACTCTTTAACTCATTTTCTTCCATTTCTAACATCACCCATTAATTCCTAGCCCTAATCTTTGTTCTTTCATGGTAGAAAACTAGAGATTTAGAAAGAATTTGGGGAGGAGGGGGGAAGGAAGGGGAGGGGGTTGCAAATTGGGGATTTAGACCTCAATTTTGGGTCGAATTCCGAAACTAGTTACATAATCGGGCTCGGGGGTGAATGGGTAAATGGATTTTGGTCTGAATCTCAGGTTTGACAAAACGGGCCCGGAATCGATTTTTAACGTTTTAGAGGAAAGTTTGGGAAATCTAAATTTATGCATTTTAATTGATTCCTTTAGAAATATTTAATATTATTGAGTCAATTGTGGTTAGATATGAGTGAGTTGGAGGCGGATTCTAGAAGAAAAGCTGTGATTGAGCATTGAGTGGCCTTTGGAGCGAGGTAAGTATTGTGTCTAACATTAACTTGAGGGAATTAGGAACCCTCAGATTATGTGTTATGTGAATTTTTGTATGAGCGGTGTATATGTGAGGTGACGAGTGCTTATGTACCGCCGAATTATTTGTTTCCCTGTTTTTCCCGCTTTTATTTAATTATATCATTCTCTACCTTAATTGTTATATGCTCTAAATGTGTTTTCACGCCTAATTGCTACCTGTTAATCAATGTCTTCTCCTATTTATGATATTAGATCTTTTAATAGTTTCATAATCTCATACTATTTGCTCAAGTTGGTTTGTTTGCACTCTCTAGTTGTAATTTCTTGACTGGTCTCGTTGTATAATATTACTTATGCAGATCCTCATGTTGTACCAGGTTTCCGATTTGGTTCAGTTTGGTATTTATGGATTGTAAAGGCTTTCCGTGATTTGAATTTTAAACTTTACTGTGCACCTTGAGTACTTGGTATTGATATGGTGGGATCAGGTTACACGCCGCAAAAGGTATAATAAGGGTGGATTGATGTGGTGGAATAAGGGTGAATCTATACTGTACGTGGGATCGGGTTGCACGTCGTAACAGGTGTAATAAGGATAGATTGTTTTGGTGGAACAAGGGTGAATTATGATATCGATATTGTGATATAGTGGGATCGGGTTGCGCGCCGTAACTAGGGGTGTTCATAAAAACCCGAAAAATCGAACCAAATCGAAAACCGAACCAAACCGACCAAAAAAATTGATACTTTTTAGGTTTAGTTTGGCTTTGGTTTTAATAATCTAATTCTATGCATTCTAATTTGATTGATAGTTTTCTTTTGCTAAGTACAAGAATTTGTTTCATGTTAAAAATAATCGATTTTTTATTGAGTACTTAAATTATTCATCACTATTTGAGTCAATTATCATCAATATATCTTGGTAAATGATAGATTTTCAAAGAGCAATTGATTTGATAGCGTTACATTGAAAATGTAGTCGCCAGAATATGCGTTTGGTAGTGTATGTCTCATATTTAAGAAAAAAACCGATAAATAACCGAAAAAACGAAAAACCGACAAAAAATGAATCGATAAAAAACCGACGTAATTAGTTTGGTTTGGTTCCAATATTTGAAAAATCGACTTACTTGGTTACGGCGCAGAGGTGGGATCGGGTTGCGCGCCGCAAAAACCTATGGAGATTTACCCTTGTGCAGATTTTGGCGTTGGTCCCAGCTGATCGAGAGGCGTAGCAGCTCGGACTGGTTCATTGGAGACCCAAGGTAGATCTGTTGGCGTTCCCAGACCTTGAAGTCTCCATCTATCTTCCCCTGTTTTTACTGTTTCTTTCGTTCAAACAGTTGTATTTCTTTCGGACTTTACTTTTAGTAAATCCTAGAAGTTCGTGAATTGTGACTCTAGATCCGGGTTGTAGTAAATATTATAGCATTTATATTATTCCGCACTCGTTTCATAACGTTTCAGCTTATTTGACTTTACGTACTGAATTGAATAAAAATTGGCTTAATGATTCTCTAACGTTGACTTGCCTAGCAAGTGAAATGTTAGGCGTCATCACGGTCCCGAAGGAGGGAATTCCGGATCGTGACAGAAACTAAATTGAATTATATCAATTCAATATTTTAAAAGTAAAATTTATATTAAAAAACTTTACGAGAAGTACTATATATAATTTGTGTAATTATATATAATTTATGATTTTTCTCATGTTAATATAATAAAATAATATATATTAAAATATTGTTCAAAGTTCACATATTTTTGAATATCGAGAAACAAAAAGTAACAGATAATTTACGGAATGAGTCATTTAAATCATAATCTGCTATCTATATCCATGTCTTGCTTAGATAGTCCTGTTTTATAGGTTTTGGTTTTTGTTTTTACTTTGTTGACTTTTTTCCTTAACCTTCGCCACGTTATATTCGTTCGTACCTTTTTAGGAATATCATAATGCAAAATTCGGGTTACTTTTTACCACGTTCAAAAGCAAAAACCCATTATATGCACAAATAAAGAAAGAAAAAGCAACTTAAAATTTACAAAATAGTAAATTTACTTTACATGAAACTAAAATCTATTCAAACTTGTTATAAGAGTATAACAACAACACAGTACAGCAGACCTTACCCCTACCCTGGAGTAGAGAGGCTGTTTCCAATAGACCCTCGGCTTCCTCCCTCCAAGAACTCCTCCACCTTGCCTTTGGGGTGACTCGAACTCATAACCACTTAGTTGGAAGTGGAGGGTATTAACCACTAGAGCAACTCGTTTGATATGTACAGAAACAGCATCAAATTGAAGGAGCTAGCTAGCTAGACCAACTCCATGATATCTCTTCTCCATTGAAATAGTTTATTCCATTTGTGTAGCCCGTCCAAATTAATTATCTTTTGAATATTTACTTTATATTAGTACTAAAGTTAGTGCGTATTGGCAGATGAAAAACAATATACCATCTATTTTATGTTTAAGGATCTATGAAGTAGTGTTGTTGGATTGGATCTCCCTTGCGTTAAATTACATTAAACTTCATTTATATTTTTTGCATTTCCTATTGAAAATTACTACTCCTATTTATTAAGCC